>CM062271.1:33073488-33355115 GCA_031216635.1 Dissostichus eleginoides
GGGCTGCACGGAGTAATTACACATGTTTACATGAGAACACAATTAATGTACAACATAAACAAATAAGAGTAAAGCAAGACGTGGAGGATTACACTCGTCATGCAGATAAAATGGAAGAAGTGCTGAGTTTGCAGCGACAGGAAATGAATACGTGGTCAGCTCAGAAAAGAGGGAGTCCTCTTCAGTGCGATAAGATATACACATAATACACTAAGGTCTTCTATTATAAAGCTTTCCATAGGGCCATGTTCTCTCTGCAGGGCTGTAGTGGGGCTTTACAGAGCATTGAAATGGATTCTGGAGAAACCCTTGGTGCACACGTGGGCTGCAGCGGCCTGTCTCACAGAGCTTAAACAAAACTGGTTCTGTCCTGTCATGTCAAACCAGCAGAGTCGAGATTGAATTGAAACAGAAAAAGAGCACAAAGGGAATGTTTTGCTGCCCAGATAGGGCTTTGCGTCTGGCAGCCAGAAAAAGGACAGAAAGTGAGAATAAGGGACGGAGATAGAGCGCCGAATAAAAGAGGAAAAGTGGAGCCTGTGTGCAAATGTGTGATAAAGTGAGGGCTGGGAGGGTACAGAGATATACAGAGGGAGACAGGGACAGAGACAAAGAGACGGCAGGTTTCACCAAACTCACTCTGACTGTGTTGTGATGTGTGAGCAGAGATTAGCTCTATGAAACAACCTCTGTTGACTTTTATTGAATTTCACTGTTCCCAATAAAGAATATGATATTTACTCTGCAAAGAGTAAAGAACTGGCAACACAGTCTGGAGCTGCTGTGTGTGTGTGTGTGTGTGTGTGTGTATGTGTGTGTGTGTGTGTGTGTGTGTGCGCACGGAAAAAACGGAAACGTTGACTTTAATTAAATGTATTACAAATGTAACATAACTCTATTAGGTTAGTTGAAAGCAATAATATTAAGTTGAACCTAATATTTGTTATTTAAACTTGATATTATCGCTTTAAACCAACCTAATACAGTCATGTGACATTTTTTGACATAATACATTAAATTAAAGTCAACGTTTCAGTTTGTTCAGTGTGGGTGAATCTGTATCTATTTGCAATACACACAACACACACACACACACACACACACACACACACACACACACACACACTGACACTGCAATCACAATTATTACTGCTTTACTAGCAAGTGTGGGTGTGCTCCGTGTGTTTGCATTTGCACAAATAATTTGCCGACACACACAGATAAACATTTGGTTGAGGCGTTATCTGCTTGTATGTCTGTCGGTCTGCGTGTGTGTGCATGCATGTGTGTGTGTGTGTGTGTGTGTTGTTGTGTGTGTACACGCGGTAATGCGCTGCTGCTCGGTCGTTTAGCTTGTTGACACTTTGGGGTCAGAGCCATGCAGGGTGAATGGTGTTGGCTGACAGCGTGGAACCTCTTCATTATCCAGCCATAATGTTCTCATTGCCATCGGCCCCTCGCCCTCCCCGCCCTCCCCTCCCACGTCCCCTCGCTGCCACCGACCCCACACACACCGCCACACCACCCTTCATCATTCTTCTTCTGCCCTTTCCCTATCCATCCCTCCCCTCCTCACCTGGCTATTTCTCCCCCGCGCTGCTATTCATTCGCTGTCGATTCATCCTCCAGCTCGCTCTGTGTCTTCTTTACTCCCCCCCATCCCCCCTGTCCGTGTATCTGTTTCCTCTCCCCCTCTCTCCATCTCTCTGACCCCATTCCGCTGAAGCTATTACTTTCTCTCTGTTTCATGCTTTCCCCTCTCATCATTTTTACCTTCATTTGTCTATTTGCTTTGATTTATTGGCTTTACTGCCGTGACTTTTTGACAGAAACTATACCACCAAAACAAAACGGCTTTGCAGAAGTATCAGACAATATTTTATCCAAACACTATCAGGGTGATACATTACAGCGTGTGGTTGGAAAAATAGCACATAATGGCCGGCATTTCTAATGTCTTTATGAACTGATTAGAAGATGCTTCTCACAATGCCACAACATGAGAGTAATGAGAGTCACAAACTTTATACTGATGACTGAACTGTTCTGTAGGAGAGCTCAGGAGTTCATTATGTGTTCAGGTCATTCATGCAAAGTACCATGTGGATGGAAGGGGTCTTCACACAGAGCAGAGACCCACCTGGGTCTAATGGCGCATTTCCACTACACGGCCTCGCTCGGCATCGCTCGGTATGGCTAGGCCTCGTTAGGCCTTGTTAGGACTGGCTCACTTTATGCTGCGTTTCCATTACAGTTTAGGAACTGGGGCAGTAACTATAGTAACGCAGTGTAGGCGGAGCCGTGACGTCATCTTCAATGCGAACCACAGAAAAACAACATCAGGCGTTAGCTGTTAGCACTCAAGCTCACAGCTCCTCATATCTGTTCAGAAACTAGACAAAAGTTAAACAAGTACAAACCACAGACTGTCTGTGTCATGGCGAATACAGTCGCTGGTTTATTTATGTCTGTATAGGCCGTTGTTGGGAGTGTGGACGGTCGGAGCATATACTGCGTTAGCTTAGCCGATCTCCATTCAGAAAACACGCATTTTAAAAGGTGTTTCGCCTGCCGTCTGTCTGCAGACTTGTCAAAGCATTAATTCATGGTTTTTACTAACCGGTTTCAGTATGTTGTTACTTCGGCATCATTTTGAAACGTGTATTACAATTAAATCACGGTCAAATATGTTCATCTTGTTGTAGTTGTAGCCCCCTGCAGGGGCCTCAGGAGACGAGATGCACCTTTAGCAGAGGAGAAAAGAGGGCGACAGCACCTAGCCATACTGAAAAGGCTATTTGTGTGTATTAAAAAAAGTTTTTGTTTAATTAGTTCCACATAATATTTTATTTTGTTTCCAGGTTAGCTGCAGTGGACCTCTGCCCGGGGACCCAGGAGGGAGAAGGGACAACCTTCAGTTTACTGAAATGAACTAATTACTGTTCATTAACGTGACTCCATATAGGCTAGGCTGTAAGCTAAAGAGATATTGGTCTGTCACCTCGTTTGAACTTTAGGTCTCTACATTTTGATTTAGAACAAATGGCCGAAGGCTTTCTGTGTCTTTGGACTCATTCATGCCCTGCACCTGGAAACATGAGCAGCACTTCCTGCTTCATTCAGAAGCTAATGTCCTCTTAGTGTAGCAGATAACAGCCAACATAAACCTGGAAGAATCACTTTGCACTTGTAGAAGTGTGTTTAACTGTGTTCACTTTTTTTACTGATAAAGTAGAAACACTTTTTGATTTATACAGACTTGAATCTGATGCCTTGAAGCTGATTGTTAACGCTTGTAGCAGGAGCGTTTGTTGTGAATCTGATATAAATGTAGTTTTAATGTTAGGATGTGTGACATGTTCATGCTGTGTTATAAAAGTTTCAGAGAGCTACTCATGCATACTGAGTTTCATTTCAGTGTAAACTGAGACACAAAATGGTCCTGCAGCTTTACAGGCATGCAAACATACAAGACATGTTTAATCAAATGGGAAAATAGTGTTCATTTGTTATTGTTGTCTCGGTTTAAATGTATAGTTTAGCAAATAGAAAATACAAAAAAATCAATTGACTCACATTACCTTAAAATACTAAGTGGAGTCAAAAAGCAAGCAATTCATTATTATAAATGATTTTAAATCAACTTGGCATTTGGGGAACTGAACTCAAGTATTGTGTCACTGTGATGGCCTTTAGCTTTGCATGTAAAGTACAACCTATAAAATGGACTGGTCTCATCAGATTGTTGTATTCACTATATGTAGGGTTAGGGTTAGTCACAAGGGAACATTCTGCCTCAAAAGGAAATATTTTAAACCATCACAGATGCATATTTGCCATAGTTCTTAAAAACTAAAGCGTATCAATATACTTGTCTGCTTTGACTGCCTTTAAACTCTACATACTGCATTCAGTCGGAACACAGCTTTAAAGTCTTACAGTCGCAATAGTTTTGCAAAGAAAACATTTTCAGAAGTTGAAACTGACCTTATAATACTCATAAGAATATATAATGACTAGACAAACAATTTAAGAACTAGAATCATAGTATTTTATTGACTTGCTAACATTATATTCTGTACAAATGTGTTTTTTCCAAGTCTTTGGGGTTCCACATGTACAGTACGAGTCATGTTCCGTGTGTCCTGACTGAGAATGTTCATGTCTTTGGTCTCTCTTTCACGTCTTTATCTCCCCCCCCCCCCGGCCCTGTGCTTTGATGTGGCCCTCCTCTCCCCTCACATTCACCTGTCTGTTCTCCTTTCAGCCCCCCTGCCTCCCCCTCTGCCCCCCCCTCTGAGCCCTCTTTTCTCTCTCCTCTCTGCTTCTCATTCCTCTTTTGACTGCCTGCTTGCCTCACTCTCTGCTGCTTCTTTCTTCGACCCTCCACTCTTCTCTCAGTCACTCAATACTTTCAATTTACTCTCCTCCTCTCTAATCTGCCACTCCATTCATCCCGTGCTCCCCTTCATTATCTCCTCCTATCGTCCTCCGCCTTCTGTCCTCCTCTCGCTGTCGGCTCGTCTGAAGGATGGATTCAAGGGTCCTCTTTCTCCCTCCACTCGATACTTCATACACTGAGGCTCCCACTGCTCTGTGTGTCATGTCGACATGTGACTTTTTGTGCAGTTCTATGCTTATTTGTCCGGTACAGGACTCAACCTTTGTGTGTGCATTCATATCAGTGTGTAAAAGACATGCTTAATACATTCTGAAGTGAAACATTAATGTAGTTTGTGTGAACTGGTGCAAAGGTCACATCATGTTACTGATGGGGTCAGCAGCACATTCCCCCCCTCTTAGTTACATGTTCACCTACATCATGATGTCTGAAAACTGTGGTGAAGAAATGACAACCATCTGCTCACACCTGCAACAATTAGAAGAGACACAGCAATGGTTTATTTGGATTTGAGCAAAATAGAGCAGATCTTATCAACTTGATAAGAATAGGAAGTTGAGCAGAGGGCCAATTGTATCACTTCCCTGTATACCTCTTTTAGCGTATTTAACTTTTTGTTTCTAAATAGCTTCTACCAAAAGTATCATACATTTTATAGCGGCTGTAAACAAAAAAGCTGTGAGAGGCTAAACACTGTGACGCTCAAATATAAATCAGTTCAACTGCTTGTATGCTTTTTACCATTGATTACTCCACAGACAAGGTAAACATAGAACAGTACCAGTTATTTATTGTAAAGTTCTGAATGTGATTGGGAGTGGGGGTGCTAATGAAGCTCAGCGCAGGTTCAGGCAGGAACATGGGTCTACGTTCATTCACTCCACAGCTGCACTAACCAGCTCATTATGGGCGTTCTCTCTTAACCAGTTACATTTCACCACAATCTCCAGCAGCCAATCATCGTGCTGCAGTCAAACTTCAAAATGGTTCTCTTCTCTACTGCAGTCAGCTGTGATTTCAGGTGTTCATGCTGCGGCCCGTCTCCACCCATCCAGCCCTGTCATCATGTCCAGCGCCAAGAGAGCTAATCCAAAGACCTCATCACACCTCCTCTTCATCCCTTCTCCTCATCACACCTCCTTATCCCTTCTCCTCTTCATTAACTTCCTCTTCATCACACCTCCTCATCACACCTCCTCTTCATCCCATCTCCTCATCAAATCCAGATTTTCAACATCCTCTTCATCTCTTCTCCTGATCAAATCCAGATCTTCATCATCACCACCAGTGTCTAGACCCCGGGATGTTTTCCTATTATACTGATGGATACATTTCCCACTTAAGATATACGATATCAGGATCAGGGTCTAATCGGCAAAACTATTAACATTTCCATCATATGGCGCATGTGTCAATAAATGTTCTTTAAGCAAAAAATGAAGTCTCTCCTGATTGAAATGCGGCTAACAAAAATAAACCACCTCCAGCCTCACCCCCTCTCTCTGTTAATTCCAATAAAAGTGAGAACAGGTGAAATGTCAGGTACCACTCCCATCTCTGCCCGGCTCCAGTGAACACGCCCATAATGATTGAAACATGAACACATAATGAACATAGAGACCTTAAATGTGGCTCGTACACATGTCGATGCAAATAACCCATGAGGCATAGGCAGCACGTTATCTAAATTAGCAGAGAAACAATGATGGGGGGTCCTGGAGGACTAGTGGTGAGGGGGCCAGCTGACCTTTGGTTAGAGCTGTATTTTGCCTTGAACGTGCAAAATTGCATCCAAACCCACACACCAGCACGGCCACATCTGCTAACGGCCACTATGGGATGGTTCTGTATGTTTTCTTTAGTGATAGATAAAAGGATGTGACACTTTCATACCTGCCATGATATAAATGCTCGGAGCAGCCCAAAGGGTCCACTGCCCTTTCAACAAAGCAGAAATGTCTTTAATGAACGTTCTTCTGAAAGTATGGCCTGGTCCTTAAAAGGTCTGTCAGGCATCAGTGAGGATCAGCCCCGTAGTTCATTTCCTGACAAATATTTAACCAACGACAGAAGAATCTTTATGTAGTGCCTCTAATACAATAGGATCCATGCAGTGTGGAACATAGGTCTGGGTTAGTGTGATAAGTATGTTGGATTTGTATTGAGTGTAACATAGTTGATGTTAGTTGTTGGCAATTAATATAGTCCATATTTTGCTGATAGCGTTGGGTCCACCCTTCTCTTTTTCATCACAAAGATGAGCGCTGCTTCTGAAGACCTCTTATCCTCTTTAGCCCCACGGACCCGCCGAAGGGGCCGAAATCACAACATCTGCAAGCAAAAGTGTTTGAGGGCTTCTTAAGATTTAATAAACTATGAATGTTTCATATCTATGTAATGGGAAGAAACTCAGCTAGCTGATCTTTTTTTTTTTTTTTTTTTTTTAAAACCTCAAAGCTAACGCTGAGCCTGTGAATTAGCCACGGGCAAAAAAATCTTAAGGCCGTTAGCACAGAACTCTAGAAATACCAATCGATATACTTATTGGATCTGCACAAACAAGTTTAGCTAACATCCTGAGATTCCACAGATTATAGAAATATAAGGATCATCACTGAGCGATCAGAACTCGTGACAGGGGAAGCAAATACAGACAATACACACGACGTAGCTTTAGGTAGCGAAAAACGGAGATATGCTCACCTTAGCTGTTATTCTGATCAAAAGTCGTGTTCAATGGCATTAAAACGAGAAAAAACGCGGCTGAAGGTTAATCCATAGGTTCATTCAATGTATCTGTCACTTTGAAAAAACTATTGATAATCCATAAATCCATTTTTATGCAAAAAACGGAGAATCAAAATGATAGCCATTATGGTAGCCACCAGAGGCTAGCGCAGCTTCCGGTTTTTCTACGCGTAACTATCACTCCTTATTTGGGAACCTGTGTGTGTATGTGGAACTTTCCCTCAATTCCATTGGCTCTGACGGTAAATAAGATGAGAATCATCAAAATCGACCAAGGGGGGCCAGAGATATGGAAAATCCAACCAATTTTTTTGCTAAATCTCTCTAAAAAGGTCAAATGTCACTTGTTTTGCATCAATCTTGATACAGGGTACTTATTATATGTTGTACTTTGGATTCCTAAAGCTTTTAGTCTACTAACCCATCATCCAAGGGTAGTTTTCACTATAAGTAAAAAAGAATTTTCGGACGGACACTATAATTTACAGTTTTTTACCATGTTCAATCTGAATTTTCTTTAAAATAAAAAACATCTATATTGATTCTGACTTTTTCTACATCCAACTCAAAGGTTTATCATTACTTTGAGAAAAAAGATTATTAATTTATCACTTTTAGAAGTGAAGTTATGGTCATTTGTTCTGGAAATGTCATTTTCGAGCCTGAAATCTGAAAAACAGGCTTGGGGTCTAATAATACTTATCTAAATGTAGTGTGCGTCCTTGCTCCCAGGAACAACCCCACCTCGAGTCGCACACCTTAAGGTACGTAAAACCTGGAGCATTCACATTTAACGGGGCTTTGACTTTATTGAGGCTGTAACATTTTCATGGGAGCTTTTCACTAATGATGCGTTCACTGTAGTGTTACTCTAAACACATGCATAGACTCACTTCTTAACTCATGAAGCAGCACATCCTGAAAGGACACTATAGAATATATTAAATAAAGGTTGATGAAGCACTTTCTATAATCACATTAATTGGATGCTATTTCCAGTTAACTTGTAATGTTTTTCTCATCTTATCATGATATATGTACGTATTCATTAATCCAAACTCTTCATAGCTGTATCACCACCTAGATCAGGGGTCGGCAACCCCTGGCACGCGTGCCACCATTGGCACGCGGCACTGTAACCAGTGGCACAATAGGAATAAGTGGAATAAGTGTGCAAAATATTTAAATTGTATTTTCGGATCCTGAACGAGACCGCCGCCAGAGCGCGTCTCCCCGTTACCTGCAGGAGGAAGCCATGCACGCAACGCAGCCCCGCTCTCTTTAACTCCAGGCGACTTTCTGCCGCTTTCCTCGTAGTGCAGTGCTGATCGTTTCACCACAGAGGAAAGCACTTCACAAATTGCAGTACCCATAAGGAGCTGTACAAATGCCGCAGTTTTTGCGTGGCTGTGTCTTAGTTGAAAGCCCAGTGGCGATCTGCTCATCTCTCATCGAAATAACATGCTAAACAGGGGCGGACTGGCCATTGTGTGTTCTGGAGAATCAAAGAACGGAGGATCGTCCTTATTATTATGCCGTTTAAACCAATTATTTAAATGTGTTTGTTAAATTCGGCATCATGTAAGTTAGGGATGCTCCGATCGATTGGCCGTCGATCGATATCGGCCGATACTCATTCTCTGCCGATCGATCGGTGCTCTCTAAAAATGCCGATCGCGAGAGCCGATCGCATGACGTAAAATACATGACACTTTTCTCTGTGCGCGGCAAAACAAGCTCGCAAAAATGGCTTCACGAGTCTGGCAGTATTTTAAGGTGTCCGAAAATGACAATAAAATAGCGGTATGCAACGTGTGAGAAGCAGAAATCCTGCAGCTCCACCCGCTGTGACGGACCGGTGAGCGGAGCAACACACACAAGAGTTAGACCTAACACACTTAGCTATTTTATCTACCTCTGGAACAAGCTAAACTAGTTATAAATATATTTATTCTTCACTGTCGGGTCACTCATTACTGGATCAGTGTGCTGCATGAGATACTGACAGGCTGTCAGGTGAGAGAGAGAGAGGGAGAGAGAGAGAGAGGGAGAGAGGGAGAGAGGAAAAGAGAGCGCTTCCGCTCATTTCTCCCGTGTTATTATCCAAAGTTAATGTAAACTTGAATAATGTACTTCATTTGAATGTAATAATTATGTTGTTGTTGTTTGTGGAAGCGCCAGTGAATGAGCCCCATTAACTGAGTTTTAAACATCACTTTAAATGGAAGATCCCCATAGGCCCCACCCACTCGATCGGATCCTGCAGCGAGGCTCCCTCGCCCTCCTGTTGACAGTTCACTTGAAAATTGATAATTCACGATCGACGGCACGCTGATAAAATAATTCTTTTTTAATGGCACTTCATATCAAAAAGGTTGCCGACCCCTGACCTAGATTGTCAATCACGTAGACCACTCCCAAAGGTTATAAAACTCCGCCCACCTGTCCCTCCAAACACCGCAGGCACAACAAAGAAACAATGGAAGTTGAACAAAGGACTTTTAACCCATATACTTTATCCAATTTGATTTAAAGTTAAGATTTGTTTTTGCTTATTTTTGTTAGAATTAAGAAAGAGTATTCCTATGTTGTAAGGAGAGGAGTTGTAATCACATGCAGTAAACCACAGATTTTGAAAGTTGAACAGGAGACTATAATGATTCCTGTTAAAGGCTGTCTCCTCCAAAAACAAGCAGAATTCCAGCTAGTGCAACTCTGCGCTGGAATAACTGTAGGTAGTTGGGGTCAAACTTGGTGATGTTGACCCCGTGTTTCTTTTCAATGCCTCCTCTGCTTGAATCTTCAGTGGGCGGGGCAAGCACTTCACTTGAGTGTGCACAGTAACTCGTTTATTCTTGTTTATATGTATCCATCGAGTACTTTTGGCCTTAAAGTATACAGAACATGTTCAAGTGAGGTGGGAGAAGTACAAGAGTGTAGGAATACTCTGTTACAGTAATAGTCCTGCATTCATAATGATACTCAAGTAAAAGTAGAAAAGTATTAGCATCAAAATATAGTTAAAGTACCAAAAGTAAAAGTAGTCATTGTGCAGATTGCTCCATTTCAGAATAATATATATGATATGTTTTATAATGATTGATCATTAAAGTGTTCTCAAAGCTGGTAAAGGTGCAGCTAGTTTGAATGACTTTGTATACTGCAGGGTAGCTTGTGATTTACTCCAGGTGGAACTAAAGTCTGATTTAACACTTGATTATATTTCACATCATTCATCCGGATCTGTAAAGTAACTAAAGGTATTAAATACATGTAGTGGAGTAAAAGTGCACCATTCACCTCTGAACTGTAGTGGAGTAGAAGTAACTCGATATTGTACTTAAGTACAGTACCGTGTAAATGTACTCATTTCCTTTACACCACTGTTGGTGTGTGAGCAGCTCCACACGCCCTCTTCATCAACGTTAATAAATGTTAACCTGACTTGGTTTCTGTCCAGGCTCAGCTGACTCTATCTACCATCAGCCAATCACATCATTCTATTACTCAGCTGTCTGTTCAATCTTGATCCCCTTAATTATTTGTCTTAAGAGAATGAAACACCTTCCTGTGGAGAGTGGCCGAGTAGCTCTTTAATTATTGCCTTTAATAAGTGTAATTGCTATTATTTCCAAAGCCATATATTCTTAAAAGTATCCCTATTCTGCTTTTTGGGGGTTTCCCCCCAGAGTGTTCTATAGGTCTTTGTGCATGTAAATCAGGGGTCACCAACCTTTTTTAGGATGAGGGCTACTTTCAAAAAATAAAACAAGTCGTGAGCTACTTTTACTCCTCTTTTTTTTGTTTTTTGCAGTGTATATATTTAGCACATTTTAACATTATGATATGCTGACCTTTAACCTTTGTGTGCTGTTTGGGTCTGTGGGACCCCTTTTCAGTGTTTACTAAAATAACATGTATGAAATTTAATTAATTTAACCTGCTTTATTTGGAGGTGGACCTCACCTCCTCTAGGGGGTCCGGGGGCATGCACCCCGGGAAGATGTGTTTTTAAATGTTGAAGTGAAATGCATCAATCTGGTGCACTTTGAGCACAACATGAATTGATGGATACAGCTCTCAACACTCAGATGAAAGGGAGCTGTATACTTTCCAATAATCCAAACATCTTTAGAATATGATCACAACCAATAACAAATCATTTCAACTTGTTTATTCTTATCTTATGTTACCTAGTTAGCATTCTTTCTTTTTATTTATGCATATTTTACTAATCACTCCCCTTTTAAACTGTTTATTTTGTTTTTTTTGCTGTCCTATAGTACACATTGGAATGATTTCTTACTTTATCTATATTAAATAGATGAAGGTGTGCTCTCCCTAGCTCTCTCTCTCGCTCGCTCTCTCTCTCCCTCTCTCTCTCTCTCTCTCTCTCTCTCTAGCTCTCTCTCTCTCTCTCTCTCCGTCTCTCTCTCTCTCTCCTCGCTCGCTCTCTTTCTCTCTCTCTCTCCGTCTCTCTCTCTCTCTCTCCCTCTCTCTCTCTCTCTCTCTCTCTCTCTCTAGCTCTCTCTCTCTCTCTCCGTCTCTCGCGCTCTCTCTCTCTCTCTCTCTCTCTCTCTCTCTCTCTCTGAGTGTGTGAGGAGGCTGGTGGTGGTGAGCTGAGAGCGTGCGGAGAGCGATCGTTTAAAGTTTACAACTTTTCAAACCCTTGTTGATAATTCACTTTTCTCTGGGCGATAGTTTATGTCATTGTGCATCACTTCACCGACTTTGGTGTTTTTTGGTGGTGTTGTTTGGTTGCACTGGTGATTTGTTTGTCTAATTGTTTGTCTAGCGGCTGCAGCCGCAGTCGCGCCGCCTAGCATGGCGTCCCGTGGCAGCTGCGCCGGGTTAGAGAAGCTGACTCGCCAACACGCCATCAAGCTCTCTCCACCTGTCGGTGTGTCGGTGGAGGAGTGTGGTCTGGCTGTGGGGGCTGTGGTGGGATATGGCAGAGTTAAATCTGCCTCCCGCATGAACAGCGCAGTGGTTATTTTTTTGGACTGCACGGAGAAAGCTAACCAGCTGGTGGAGAGCGGGCTCGTGATTAAAGGGACGCTGTTACCCGTGCTACCCCTTGTCACTCCTGCAAAAAAAAAAATCATTTCTAATGTGCCCCCGTTTCTGAAAAACGAGTTGTTGGAGAGAGAGCTGGCTCGACACGGGCAGCTTGCGTCTCCCATTAAGTTGATCCCCCTGGGCTGTAAATCCCCGCACCTCAAGCACGTTGTGTCTTTTAGGAGACAGGTGCTTATGGTCCTGAAGAAGGATGAAGGGGAACTTAATCTGGCTCTCAAGTTTAGAATTGATGATTTTGTGTATACTGTGCATGTTACGTCTGACATTTTGAGATGTTTTGGTTGTGGAGCGGCAGGACACCTGATCCGCGTGTGCCCGGAGAGGGCGGGTGACGCGCCCGCGGTGTCCGCGCTCGCAGCGGGACCGACGGTGTTCGTGCCCGCGGCGGAGCCGCTGCCGGTCCCTTTGTCCATATGCCTGGCCGCCGGTGCTGGGGTCCACACCCGCGGCGGAGCCAGTCCCGGTCCCTTTGCCCACGGCCGGGCCGCCGGTGCTGGGGTCCGCGCCCGCTGCGGAGCCGCTGCCGGTTGCTTTGTCCACGGCCGGGCCGCCGGTGCTGGGGTCCGCGCCCGCTGCGGAGCCGCTGCCGGTTGCTTTGTCCACGGCTGGGCCGCCGGTGACCGCGCCCGCGGTGGAAACACCGGTGGTGGAACCGCCGGTCAGTCGGTCCGTGGCGGAGCCAACGGTTTCACGCGTAGAAAGCACACAGGCAGCCGGTACACACAGTATCACACATACAGACACTCAGGTCACACAGAAAGCAGATAGTGAGCACACTGCAGCCAGAGTGGCTGAGTCTGTTCTGGAGGATGTTGTCATGGATGAGGATTTATTAAGGTTGCCTGTTAAAAGGAAAAACAAAGAAGTGAGCAAAGGCAGTGTGGCACAAAAAGGGAAGGTGTCAAAGACAGAGTCGCTGTGTTCCTCCTCTCAGCCAGAGGGAGTCATAGAGGACTCAGAGGACAGTGACAGCGAGTCATTATTTGACATCGTTGAGGTAGAAAAGGGAGAGAAGTATTCTTTCCAGAGGATCAGATCCTTTCTGGCGGGAACTAAGGGGTTGAGGGGGGTGAAGTTAGAGCATTTTTTTGCTGATTTGCAGATTTTTTACAATTCTGCCAGGGCTTTCATGCGGCGCCCAGAAGCCTTAGGGGAACCTGTCTTCAGCAGCCCAGAGAAGGCTAGGTTAAAGAAGATATTTCAGAGGATTAGAGAGGAGAATGCAAATATTAATGGATAAGTACATCTTGTTTTTATTTTTCTCTTTATTTTTCTTCAGCCAGGTTTTTGATTTTGTTAGGATGCAACTATAATTTCATTATGAGTGACATAAAGCTGGGCTCTTTAAATATTAACGGTGCTCGAGGGGATGCTAAGAGAGCATCTTTATTTACTTTATTAGGAAACAAGAATTTAAATGTGACGTTTCTCCAGGAAACTCACAGTACTGCTGAGAACGAGAGTGACTGGAGGAGGGAATGGGGGGGGAGGGCTTCTTCAGCCATAAGTGCAGCAATAGTGGAGGGGTTGCAATTCTCTTTGCGAGGGGCTTTACACCCTTCTCCTGTACGGTCGATGAGGTCATCCCAGGCCACTTGCTAAGAATAGATGCTGAATTTGAAAAGGTGAAAATATGTTTTATAAATATTTATGCTCCCAGTGTGGGCGCAGAGAGGCTTTTGTTTTTTGAGAAACTGAAACATACTCTTAGCACCTGTGATAGTGAGGAGTATCTGTTCCTGGGGGTGACTTCAACTGCACAGAGAACCCTGTGCTGGATAGGAACCACCAGGAACCGCATGCTGCCTCGAAGAGTGCTTCATTAAGACTAACAGAAACCTTTGAGCTGTGTGATGTTTGGAGGCACTTCCACCCGGGCCAGCGGCAGTACACGTGGGTGCACTCTAGGGATAACCTGTTGTCTCTAGCTAGGCTGGACCGTGTGTATGTTTTTAACCATCACATTAATGTGAGCAGAAGCTGCTCCATCAGTCCAGTGGGAATCTCTGACCATTCCCTCGTACAAGTCTCAGTTTTTATTAATCATGTTAAGTGTAATAGTGCGTATTGGCACTTTAATGCTTCTCTGTTGGCCGACAACCATTTTAAAGATGTTTTAATTTTTTTTGGGATAACTACCGTTCATCTAAGTGTGAGTACAATTCTCTTCAGCAGTGGTGGGATGTAGGTAAAGTGAAAATCAAGCAGCTTTGCCTACAGTACACTTTCAATGTCACAAAGGACATGGCTAGATCTCTGAGAGCTCTGGAGAGAGAAGTGGTGGAGCTGCAGGGATTGGCAGACTCCACAGGAGAGCGAGAACATGTTGAAGTTTTCAAAAGTAAAAACTCAGCTCTGTCTGACCTGCTGGGGTTTTCTGCTCAGGGTGCTCTGGTCAGATCCCGGTTTCAGAACATCGTGAAAATGGATGCTCCCTCTCACTTTTTCTTTGGTCTGGAGCGTAAGAATGGTCAGAGGAGGCTGATGCACTCCCTGCGATCCAATGCTGGGCAGCTGCTTCAGGAGTCCGCCGACATTCGTCAGTGTGCTGTGGAGTTCTACAAAGAGCTCTACAAAACAGAGTTCCAGGCCGAGCCAGAGGTGGCGCAGTCCTTCTATGAGGGCCTTCCTAAGGTCCCTGAGGAGGACCATGCAGAGCTGGAGGCAGAGCTCTCTGCCCAGGAGCTGCAGGAGGCCCTGCAGAGCATGCAGAGTGGGAAGGCTCCTGGCATAGACGGCCTGCCTGCAGACTTCTATAAGGCTCTCTGGCCGGTTATAGGTGACGACCTGCTGAGTGTGCTCAGAGACAGTCTAAGTAACGGGAGGTTGCCTCTGAGTTGCAGGAGAGCTGTGCTCACTCTCCTCCCTAAGAAAGGAGACCTGCAGGAGATTAAGAACTGGCGTCCTGTGTCTCTACTCTGTACCGACTACAAACTGCTTTCCAAAGTGTTAGCAACGAGGCTGAGAAAAGTGATGGAGCATGTCATTCATGTAGACCAGACATACTGTGTACCCAGCAGGTTGATAACTGACAACGTCACTCTAATTCGGGATGTTTTGGACCTCTCCGGTTCATTGGGCTGTGAGCTTGGTCTGATTTCTCTAGACCAAGAAAAGGCTTTTGACCGAGTTGAGCACCAGTACTTGTGGCAGACGCTGGAAGCTTTTGGGTTCAGCTCTGGTCTCATAGCCAAGATCCAGGTCTTGTACAGGGACATTGAGAGTGTACTGAAGATAAACGGTAGTTTGTGTGCTCCTTTTGAAGCTCAGAGAGGAGTCCGACAGGGCTGCTCTTTGTCCGGGATGCTCTACTCCCTGGCCATAGAGCCGTTTTTACATCGTTTAAGGTCAAGATTACAGGGTTTCTCTTTTCCTGGCTGTAGGGATGTTTTTAAATTGTCTGCTTATGCGGATGACATAATGGTCTTTGTTAAAAAACAAGATGATATAAATTTTTAACTGAAACTTGGCAACTTTTGCAAATCTCATCTGCTAGAGTCAACTGGGGGAAAGTGAGGCCTTAGCAGTAGGAGAGGGCAGCATTGACAGGTTGTTTTTACCTGGGGGCCTTGGGTGGAAAAGGGCAGGGTTAAAGTACCTGGGTATTTATCTTGGTGATGACACGTTTTGTTTGAAAAACTGGGAAGGGCTTATGGAGAAAGTGGAAGGCCGGTTAAAGAAGTGGAAGTGGATCCTTCCCAAACTTTCTTTTAAAGGGCGTATCCTTATTTTAAACAACCTTGTTTCCTCCATGCTGGCTCACCGGCTGGCATGCACCGACCCGCCCGTAAACCTGCTGTCCAGGGTGCAGGCTCTCATGGTGGACTTCTTCTGGGACCGCATGCACTGGGTCCCTCAGAGCGTCCTGTTCCTGCCAAAGGAGGAGGGGGGACATGGCCTGGTTCACCTGGCGAGCAGAGGGGCTGCCTTCAGGCTCCGGTTCGTCCAGAGGTTCCTGACTGGACCTGCTGACCTGGTCTGGAGACCCGTAGCTCGGGCCTTATTGGAGCGCTGTGGTGGGCTGGGTCAGGCTGAGTCACTGTTCCTGATGGATCTGAAAGGATTACGCCTGAATAATCTCTCGGGGTTCTATGGAGGTCTCTTCAAGGTGTGGGGACTACTCAGAAAAGAGAGACCAGAGCGCTGTGGCTCACTGTTCTGGCTCCTCAGAGAGCCGGTGGTCCGTGGATCTCGTTTTGTGTGGAGTGGGGCCTTCTCTACAACAGAGACTCTGTGAAGAGAGGATCCTCACGCTGGGCCAGGTGGTGGAGGTGTGTGGCCCCCGCCTGGACAACGCTGCAGGCCTGGCCTCACGTCTGAGCCTCAGGTCAGTCCGGGTGGTCAGCCTCCTGCTGCAGAGCTGGAAACAGCAGCTCAGCCAGTCAGAGCTGGCACTGATCGCTGCTCACTGCAACGGACTGAAGTCTCCAAATGACAATGACTCTTTTCCAGAGATGCGATGTTTTCCTGATCTCAGTTTTGAGGGTTTTTTGTTAAAGTTGGACAATGTCTCTGATTTTAAGTTTAGCACCATGTCCAACAAAACTTTTTATTATTTGGTGACAAAGGTGGTGAATCAGAGCAGACTCCAGGAGCGAGTGGACACCCGGTGGAGAGCCCACCTGGGCCTGACGGAGGCTCAGAGGCCTGAGTGGAGAGCGCTCTACAAGCCTCCGCTGACTAAGAGGGGTGGGGACCTCCAGTGGAGGATTCTCCACGCTGCGGTAGCTGTTAATGCGTTCGTTTCAGTGATCAACCCTACAGTTTCTGACGCCTGTCCTTTCTGTGTACAGAGGGAAACCATTTTTCATTGTTTTACAGAATGTGGTCGACTCCTTTGTCTTTTTCAGTTACTCACTCAGATGTTGATTTTGTTTGATGTGGTTTTTTCTAAGTCAATGTTCATTTTGGGTTATAGGTACAGCCAGTAGCAAAAGTGCAAAAGTCAGCTTTTGAATTTTTTGTTGGGGCAGGCTAAAATGGCCATCTACCTCAGCAGGAGGAATAAAGTTGAGGACTCATTGGATACCGATGCAGTTTTGATTTTCAAGCGGATGGTAAAAGCAAGACTGAAAACGGACTACAGTTACTTTTGTTTAACCAAAAATGTGGGCGAATTTGAGGGCATGTGGTGCCTTAAAAATGCTTTGTGTTCTGTGGAGAATGAGGATCTTATTTTCAGTCGTTTTCTGAACTGACAATGTGTGTCATTGTGTCTGCTGGTTATTTGCTTTGTGAATAAAAGTGGTTTGAAAAATCAAAATCTCTCTCTCTCTAGCTCTCTCTCTCTCTCTCTCTCTCTACCTCTCTCTCTCTCCGTCTCTCTCTCTCGCTCTCTCTCTTTCTCTCTAGCTCTCTCTCTCTCTCTCTCTAGCTCTCTCTCTCTCTCTCTCTCTCTCTCTAGCTCTCTCTTTCTCTCTCTCTCTCTCTCTCTCTTTCTCTCTAGCTCTCTCTCTCTCTCTCTCTCTCCCTCCCTCCCTAGCTCTCTCTCTCTCTCCTCTGTCTCGCTCACAGAGGCTGTGTGCTCCTCCGTGGTGATGACGGCTTGCATTAAAAAATAATAATAAACATATTTGTAAAGTGGGGGGACACAAACGGGATTTCGAAAAGTGCGGGGGACATGTCCCCCCTGTCCCCAGTGGAAATTACGCCATGCGTGTGTGTGCGTCAAGTGCAATAAATATATAAGCAAGTTGCAACACACAGAGTAAAGCTCTGCCCCTCATGTGCTGTATCTGCTGACACGACTAGGCTGTTCAATGGGGCTGATGTGTTGTAGATTCTTCCAGAAGGAAAATCACGGTCACACTCCTTATGAAGCGGGGAGGTGCCACATTGCTTTTCTTCCCGACTGCAACGCTGGTCCCGCAAATCAAGCAAGAACGTGATTGGTCGATATTCATTGTGGGGTCGGGGGGAGGAGGGGTGTTAGATAGATATAGAGTTGTAGTAAGTAGATAGAGTTCGCTATGATTGAGGTTTCGTTTATGCATAGGGTCGATTCTTTTAATTACGTTTCCTTTATTGTTTTGTGTATTTTATACATTTTGGATTTGCTTGGCGAGCTATTTTTAGACTCACGTTGCCCCTGCGGGCGACTAAGTGCCCGTGGGCACAGTGTTGGCTACCCCTGATGTAAATGGTCTGCAAAGGCTAAAATCCTTTCCTTTCTGTTCCCTTTGGACTCCTTTGTTTACTTCAGTAACATAGTGACATCACTACGTAACACTTGCGCTTCTATTGGCTCCAACACATTGTACATGATAGGCTAAGGGGCGGGACATCTCTAAGCAGGTCGACCAACCACAACAGAGCCTAATAATAATAAATAAAATACTAATATACATCTGAAAATGAGCAGAACAGAGCCCCTTTAAATCACATACAAACACGATTCCATGGTATATTTCCTGCTGGGATAACATTGTGCTTTGTGCAGCTTCACAGTTACAGGTCAAACTGAGCTATGTTTGCTTTATGTCGGTTAGAGGTGAACATCCTTGACAAAAGAAGAGGAGACATGATGAAATATTTCAAAAGAAAGCAGCCCGTGTGAAGCTGTAAGATGTAGTAAATACAGATCGAATGTAGGTGTGCACACTCAAAGCAGAACACAGACGCTCCGGAACATGCTCTGATCCTGATGGAGGAACATGTAACTGACGATAGATTTTAGTGTGAGATGTGATGTTCTAAAAATCCAGCTGCTTTGCAAAGTATTGTGTGAGGGATCATGGAGCTCATTCAAAGAGGGACATTTAATTTGGGATCTATCGGGACACTCCCATGTTGTACATACTCCAGCAGAGCTTCTTTTTCTGTGAGGCAGCAGGGACACTGTTAGACATCCATGGACATTTAGAAAGACTTTGCAAAACTTGGACAGACGTAATATTGTTGCACAGCTGGGTCTAAGACAGCATAGAGTGCTGACTATAGAATAGTGTTGCAAGTGCCAATGAAATATTGTGTTGTATGAATGTTGATGTGTTGTTTTATGTCATGTCTGAACAGGTGTCTCGGAGCTGGTTCTTTGAATAAAAGTCCTTTTGAATGAACAATGTTTATTCTCTTTTCTTTTGGTGACACCAGAGCTGGGGTTCTTCAGTAACATGAATTGACGCGAGTCTGAGTTATGGAGCAAATAAGGAATTGAGACTTGACTAACAAATATAAAATACTTTCTGATTTTTCTTCTATTCATGACCTGAGACTGGCTAAAAATTGAGACAGAAGGCTTTTAACGATTGGAAGTTTTTATTTTTGTTGTCCAAAATAACAACAAAGACAGCACGCTGCCTTTATTATTTATAATTTCAAAGGATTCTTCATCTATCAAGCTAGTAACCTTTCTCCATTCATCGACTGAACATCCGCTCGGCGTGGTCCAGTTTTTAGTCATATTTTTACACAGGAAAAAAGCATAGTCAAATGAGCCCCTTTCTTTTGAACTAAAGACGGTGACACTAGAGGCAACCTCATGTCAATTAAGTCATAATAATAATATAGTTAATGAATATACTGTACCAAATATAATCCTCTTGTATGATTTTGATCTCTGAATGTGTTCTAAAAGCCATTTTAATAATTTTTTTAGATAATGCAGGGCCAGTTATTATCAACCTGTATTTATGATTGAATGAATTATAATTATATATAATAACCAGGCATGCTTTAACCAGAACCCAAAGATTTAGATATAAAGTGATATAGGTTGTTTTGGATGTGAGTGTAATGATAACATAATAATAATATACTAATCATTGAGATGTACTCGGTGCATTAGCAGTGCTATGGAGGGATGACAGCTCATCATCAGGGGTCTATGCTGGGTGTGGGTCTCTGTTTTTAATGTACTGTGGATCTAATTGTGGTCCATAGGGGCCGTTGTGGTGAGACTGAATGCATTAATGCTGTCCTGATATAGATCTGTGATTACATCAATCTCACTGTATCCCAACACAGAGCAGTAGGTATACATCTCCTCACATTAACCACGTATAATCCCTGGGCTTTGAGCTATTTCTACTCCTTTTCATTGCAGAGGTACATCAGTATGATAAAGACCACAAATGACAACATAGAGCCAGGGGACTGAAAACGAAGCAGTTACTCCATGAAGATGTTCTCCTGAATAATATGGGTTGCTTTATGGTGGTAAAGAGATATAACAAAAATACACTTTTTAAAGTTTGCAATTCGTCTTCTGCTGATTTTTAGCTGAAAGTGGTTTTACCTTTTTTTTGTCTGTTGATTTATTTGTGATCCTGTTTAAAGGTCACCTATTATGCAAAATCCACTTCATCATGTATTTTATACATAAACATGTGTCCCCTCTGTGTTAAGAGACTCTAAACATGTCAGGAACAAAGACCCCCTCTCTTTTTGTCCTGATCTATCTATATAAAAACCTGTCTGAAAATCAGCTGATCAGATTTTGGCCACTTTGTGATGTCACAATGTTTTTTGGGTTGTGCAACCATTAGCCAATAACCAACCAAGGTACCCCCCCCTTCCTACCCATAGACTGTATATATAAATGGACGTAGGGTCCGTGACGTCACCCATAGGATTCTGCAGAGTTGCAGAGAAGCCCTTAGTAGACGGAGTCGGCCAGAAACGGCTCGACAGTGACGTCAGTCCAACTCCCGCCTGATCCAAATAAGGGCAAAGAGGCGGAGCCGAGGCGGGACCTGCTGCCACGGAGTTGGAAGCTCCAGAGCTAGCTGAAGCTACCAAGCTAAGATAACATGCTCCCCGTCTGCACACTGCCGTCGCATTTTACGTTTCTAAGGTAAGTGGACATGAAACTATTCAGCAAAACTATAAATAATAATCTAAGTTATTGAGTTTTTAGCATAACACTTCAGAATCTTAAAATCCCTTGACGTTTGTATGCAATTGTGTTAAATTCAACACTGGAATCAAGCAAATATTAATATGTTTGCATGACATTAGTTATTTATATTTTGCCATCACTTAATTATACGTTTAATACATTTAAGTCAAGCTAAGGTACATGTGATGGTAGCTAGTTAGTGCTCTTACCTGTGATGCCTCCTCCAAACAGCATAGAGAGGCGAAGTTTTCGGTGGGCCTCCATGGGACCTTATTTCGGAAAAATTATGTATTGAAGTCAATGGCGAGAGAAAAGTTATCTTTCGATCCCGTTTGAATTGTTCCACGAATTACACATATGATGTTTGTCAATTTAAAAGATAATTTTGCAAGTCAAAAAAATAATGTGAAACCCCCGTGTGATGGACGTCCTGTCTGTTGGTTTGGAGAGGACTGAGGGTCTTTCCTCTGCGAGGAGGACCAGGCCTGATGGAGGAGCCCATGCTGGGTATAGCTGATACCAACTGCACAGGCCTAGTCTGTGACTTTATTTGACTAAATGTGTTTACTTATACATTTAATAGGTTTACACCTTCTGTCCATATGTGCTTTTTATTTAAAACATTTTTGATTAACTTTTGGTTCACATTTCAATAAATTGAATTTGTATTTGCACTCCTTTTGTCCATCATTCTTACTGAAAATGTTAGATTACACATTCACATCTGACTGAAGATTGGCCCCATTTATTTGTGACGTTGCAAACTCTGCGGTACAAGGTACATGTTGTGAAGCTCATAAAGTGAGGCAAATAGAAATAATCAGCTGATGGAGTGTAGATGTGGAAATAGGTGCATTCGATCAGCTGACTTTGTTTTCACAATAAAAGTAGTTTCTTAGTGAATGTCCTGTACTGGTCTTAAAATCTCATAACATCAGCTTTTCATTTTCCTCTTGGATGTTCTTCTTGACCCTCAGAGAAGGAGAACATGCTGAGTCGGGTCTTTCAGGCATGTCCTTTCCTGACAAAAATGACAGGAAACATAAAACATATTATTGCAGAACAAGTGTGTTATTTATGAAAGAGGTGTGTTTAGGGCAGGGGTCTCCAACACGTAGATCGCGAGCTACCGGTAGCTCGCAAGCCCTCAATAAGTAGCTCGCCAAGCAAATCCCAAATGTAAAAAATACACACAAAAAAAAGGAAATGTAATTAAAAGAATCTACCCTATGCATAAACGAAACCTCAATCATAGCGAACTCTATCTACTTACTACAACTCTATATCTATCTAACACCCCTCCTCCCCCACAATGAATATTGACCAATCACGTTCTTGCTTGATTTGCGGGACCAGCGTTGCAGTCGGGAAGAAAAGCAATGTGGCACCTCCCCGCTTCATAAGGAGTGTGACCGTGATTTTCCTTCTGGAAGAATCTACAACACATCAGCCCCATTGAACAGCCTAGTCGTCAGCAGATACAGCACATGAGGGGCAGAGTTTTACTCTGTGTGTTGCAACTTGCATATTTATTGCACTTGACGCACACAAGGCGTAATTTCCACTGGGGACAGAGGGGACAGTCCCCCCCACTTTCCGAAATCCCGTTTGTGTCCCCCCACTTTACAAATATGTTTATTATTTTTTTAACGCAAGCCGTCATCGCCACGGAGGAGCACATAGTCTCTGTGAGCGAGAGAGAGAGAGAGAGAGAGAGAGAGAGAGAGAGAGACTCTATTTAATATAGTTGTAACAAATAAAGTATGAAATTATTCCAATGTGTACTATATTGTATTTAAAAGGGGAGTGATTAGTAAAATATGCATAAAAGAAAGAATACTAAATAGGTAACATAAGATAAGAATAAACAAGTTTAAATGATTTGTTATTGGTTGTGATCATATTCTAAAGATGTTTGGATTATTGAAAAGTATACAGCTCCCTTTCATAGAGTGTTGAGAGCTGTATCCATAAATTCATGTTGTGCTCAAAGTGCACCAGATTGATGCATTTCACTTCAACATTTAAAAAAACATCTTCCATGCATGGCCCCGGACCCCCCTAGAGGAGGTGAGGTCCACCCCGAAATAAAGCAGGTTAAAATAATTAAATTGAATACATTTCTAATTTAGTAAACACTGAAAAGGGGTCCCACAGACCCAAACAGCACACAAAGGTTAAAGGTCAGCATATCATAATGTTAAAATGTGCTAAATATATACACTGCAAAAAAAAAAAAAAGAGGAGTAAAAGTAGCTCACGACTTGTTTTATTTTTTGAAAGTAGCTCTCATCCTAAAAAAGGTTGGAGACCCCTGGTTTAGGGGCTGTAGATATAATTATTTTGTAATTGTAATGTTGTAATTTTTATTTCAACAGTGAGCTACAAAGACAATCAGATTATGAATGAACAGTATGAAATGTATCAACATTGAAATATATTTTATTATCAAAATAATATTGAACTGTTATCAAAACTTAGTGCAACTGTAGAAGCTTGCTCTGTTGTCTCACTGAAAGAATAACTTTTACCACGTTTGTTACAGACAATATTGAGATAAATAGTAGCAGTTCTCACTATGTGTAAATATCTTTGCCTTCAATACATTAAATTAGAAAGCTGACAAAGTCATATTGCTTGTTAACATCTAAATGTAACCTTTTGCATGGAAAAAACCCTCAACTTCACTGATGTGTAGGTGATCTAGTATTTAGTATTGTTTAATGGAATGTATATCAGTGTATTAAAGTCAATACTTCATTTATTTAAACCAATATCTTTCTTGATTCTTTGTACAGTATGAAAAAAGAGTATTTATACCTGTGCTGAAGTTCACTGCTGTGAGGAGTCCAGTTCTGTCTCTCACTCTCTGGTCCAGCCTGTCTGCATCACCTGGACACTTTAAACAAACAGATATATATGTAAAGAACCATGTGTACAAACAATATAACTTATTCTCTTCTGTTGAACATGTTGGATTGTGTATTGTCCGAGTCAGGGTCCTTTTTATTTTACTGTAACTTTGGAAGTTGTGTTACCAATGCTTACTGTTTATTTGATACCAATTTGGTAATACAATTAATAAAAAACAACAAGGTTTGGGTTGTTCTTCAGATATGACTGTGACGTTAACATGTAAGCTCAATAATGAACTCCAGCTCAACCAACCATATTGTAATATCTAAGTAAGTAGTAGCTGATTAAAATCATAAACACATAAATAAAGTACTCGAATTTCACTTACCGCAAAACCGCATTCATGCACCGTCTGTTTTAACCGCAGAGCGAGTCACAATAGTCCGATATATAAGCATGAAGAACAAACAAACACGGCCGAGTTCAAGTTGTGTTCCCTGGATGAACTGAGCAGGCAGAGTCCCTGTAGCTTCACGGAGCTGCTAGCAGAGAGACAAGAAGCTAACAGCAGCAGTCACGTGACAGAGCTGTCACTCAATGTGACCACGCCCTAATTTATGCAAAAACGTTAAGACCTAATATAAATAAAAGGGTCATGTTATAAAACAATAAACTCAACAATTCCTAATCATGAAGGTGGAATCTAACTATATCCGAATAATTTTTATTGCATCCAGGGGTAGAAACATGTTTATTTCTGCTGTAAAGTTGGGCATTTTAACATGGGGGTCTATGGAAATTGATCCTTTCTGCAGTCATCGCCTATCGGCCAATAGATGAACTGCAGTTTGTGGCACTTCCTTATTGGCGTCCCGGCTCTGCCCCAGAGTTTGCCGCTTGCTCCCACCTTATCACCTGATTCTCCTCCTACAGCACCATTGTGTTTTTTTAACCAATCATCTCTCAGAGGGGCGTGGCCAGCAGCAGCTCATTAGCATTTCAATCTACAGACACAGAGTCAGCACTCTGAGCTCCCATGTTCTCACCTGGACCTCATTATCCTCATCACACACTCATTCTCGTACCAGCTCAGATTCACTTACCCTGTGTCTGATGGGGTGTTTCATGGTGGATTATGGACTATCCAGCCTCGGTAGCTTGTGTGACTCTGCCTGCCTGATCACTGGTTGGAAGTGTTTACTGGATCTGCCTGCATGGTTTGTGGCTTTTTGTTAATATTGTAACACACACACACACACATACAGACACACACACACAACATGATACATGCTGTATTCAGTGGTGGAAGAAGTACTGCTAGAAGCAATGCTACATTTTGAAAAATGCAAGTAAAACTCCTGCATAAAAATTCAGATGCAAAAATTATTGGCATCAAAATATACTTAAGTATCAAAATCAAAAGTATTTGTTAAGGTTAATTGCCATGTCGTAATCATATATATGAAATAACTGGATTATGAATATTCAGGCAGTATGTCTATCACAGCTAAAGGTGTAAATGTTGTATTGACCAGTAATCTGAATTTGTAATGTAATAGAAAATGTAAGGGAGTAGGAGTATAAAGTAGCATACAATGAAAATACTCTGCTAAAGTAGCTTAAAGTTATACTTAAGAGCCTGCTTAAGTACAATATTTGAGTACACGTATATCCTAACATCCCAGCAGTGTTTCTTAATTATAGCTTTATTATTTGCCTCGTTTATGCAGACAATTTAGTCCTGAATCTTTTATTTGAGAGTTTCTTCCATGCATTGATCACATCTGAATTCCCACTGTGATTCTTTTCAGTGCTTTCACACAAGACTTTTTTCAATCACCACATTTTCCAAAATCCATGGATTCTTTTCTCGGTAATACTCCACCTGCTACTTCCTGTCAGAACAAACCCCACAAATGAGTATGTTTCAAAATGATCATGAGAATCTTTCCAAAACCTGAAGAAAATGCTTTCATTTGCCACAAAGTGTTTGAAGGGGACCTATTATTCAAATGTTCAGGTTCATATATGTAGTGTCTCTCCTGGGACATGTCTCCATGCTTTAATGTTCAAAAAGCTCTTTATTCTTCTCATACTGCCTGTGCTGCAGCACCTCTTTTCACCCTCTGTCTAAAACCAGAGCCCAGTCTGCTCTGATTGGTTAGCTGGCCGGCTCTGTTGTGATTGGTCAACCGCTTACAGATGTCCCGCCCCTTAGCCTATCACGTACAATGTGTTGGAGCTAGGGATGTAACGATGCTTCGTGAATCGGTTGCATCGTTACATGCCGAGGAGGCATCCCGTTTGTGTCCCCCCCACTTTTCAACGGTGTTTATTATTACTTTTAACGCAAGCCGCCATCTCCACGGAGGAGCACACATCCTCTGTGTGTGTGTGTGTGTGTGGCACGAGCGCATTTTGTGACAGTTAGCGAGTGAGAGAGAGTGCGCACCAGTTACTGGGATTGTTGTTACTGGGATTGTTGTTACTTGTTAGCATCTGACAAGTTGGAGGGAGAGCTCTCTCCTGTCAGACTGAGAGAGATAACTTGAGCTCAGTGAGGTGAAGGACTCTCTGAGTGTTTAGATAACACTTTAACTTTAGTCTAAGTTATCTCAGTGGGTCTCATTGTTTAGTCATCTATGTAAACAAATATTTCCAATGCACACCTTAATCTATTTAATATAGTGTAAAAAACAAGGTAAGAAATCATTCTATATGGACAGTACATAAATAAAAATTACAGTTTAAAAGGGGAGTGATTAGTAAAATATCCATAAATAAAAATAAATATGTTTCATTTTGATGTGGGATTTGTTTTCAAAATCCAATTATGTATCTTTTTGTTATTAAGATAATATACAGTTGCACAGTTTACAGTTTCAGTTGCACTTTTGATGAGAACATGTACGTTGTTTTGTACAGTTTATATAAATACAGAAATGTTTTTCAGTCATAATTTGTCCGCAGCTCATTCTGTTAAAAAAAAGAAAGAAGAAAATCGTGAGAAAATCGTATCGTGAACTTAAAATCGTGAATCGTATCGTATCGTGAGTTGAGTGTATCGTTACATCCCTATAGTTGGAGCGCTAGCCAATAGAAGCATGAGTGTCGGATAGTGATGTCACTATGTTAAGGAAATAAAAAAAGTCCAATGTAGGCGTTTCATGTGTGTGTGTGTGTGTGTGGGGGGGATTTTAGCCTTTGCAGACCATTTACATGCACTAAAACCCATACATCACACTACAGGAGAAGGAAAACCCCTCAAAAGGATAATATGGACTCTTTAATTAATAAAGCTTTGGATGCAATTTGCAGATATTTTAGGAAAAGTACATCAGACATGTTCAGTACAAACATTTAGACTGCAATGGAACTATGTTGTAATTTTTGCAGTCGATTCACCTGAAGCTATATTTCCATGTATTCTTGTGCACTGAGCGAATAAAACTGCTCAAACAAAGCCACCTGTTGAATATTAGCAGAAATGATCATTATTGTCCAGGTTTGATAACAGAATATCAGTGTATGGACCATATAAAGCCCATACACTGGTGGACGCTGCATTGTGTTCAGGAGAGTGGGATGGGGGGGCTTGGTTGTCCATGCATGCGTGAGTGGACTGTCAGTAGTCACAGCAGTGCCAGTACTTCATATTCATGTCTCTCTCTCTCCCCCTGTCTCTCCGTCTCTCTTTCTTTCTTTCTCCCTGCGTCTCTCTCACCTGTTCATTTGTCGCTGCTTGACAGTTCTCATTATTGCCTTGGCACTAGCTCAGCATGTCCTGCCAAAGCAAGACACTGAAATGGAATTTGAGAAAGAGGGAGTGTGTGGGAGATTGTAAATGAAGAAAGGGAGGAAGATGCTGACAGAGAGAGAGAGAGAGAGAAAGGAAGAGAGAGAGAGAAATGAGAATCAGGGAAAAAGAAGAATGAAATGAGAGAAAAAGACAAAGAAACAGAGAGCAGTGTGAGGGATGCTGCGGCATAATTAAAAGTACTTAACTCACCAGAATGACAATGAAGAAGCACAAACAACTCCGACAAAGGTATTACATGGACACATATACCTGTACACAGACAAACAGGAACACTGTACACATTGCAGTGTTCCTCTATGAGGCGACAGCAGCACAGACGTCAGGCTAACTAAAGGTGACTCCTCTGGAACTGCCACACATCCAGGTTACCACTACTGAAGACTGCCTTTACATTCACTGTGGCACACTTTTCAAGGGACGGCCTGTTCTTGTAGTTGACGTTTCTGTCGATGGCACTCACTTCTTCTTCTGCAGCCATGGTAGTTCTATTTATTGATTTGTTCTTTTAGAAAAAGACCAAATCTGTGGAAGGAAAGTCATGCCAGTATTGATAGAGAAATGTTTTGTGAGTGTTGGATGAATAAAGGTATATTCTGGTAGAACGCAAGGGAACATGAAAATGGCCGATGGACCTTTAGCACAGTTCGTGTTTATTATTGTCCCAGTAGGTTTATCAAATACATTTTGTAAAGTAAATTGATGCAGTGATGACGTACTTTTATAGGACGACCCAGAAGTTAGAATCGCAAGGCGTCCCTCAACAAAATCCAATAGGATTTCCCCATTTGATTTCAGGTGAATGCAAAAGTGCCAAAACAGGTTCAGGACTAATTCCTGCACCACTCTATTTTTTTATTTCTTTATTTTAGGTATTTTTGGGCAGGCAGAAGGCCTTTATTGGAGATGTTAGTGTCAGGGTGAGCGAAGCAGGCAGGACCCAAATGTAGGAACAGATACAAGGTTTAACTGAAAATACCTTTATTTCAAGGCTACATACACATACAGAGCAGAACTCTCTCCCCAGTGAACACATTCAACTTAGACAAGGATCTCACAAAGACTGACAGAAAGACCAGAACCTAAATGCACACAAGACTAATCCCACGAACAAGACACAGGTGAGGAGGGAGGAGAAAAAACCGGGCACAAGGTGAACAAAAACAGGTAATCAGTAGGAGGGAACACAAGCAACAGACAAGGCGGGGGGTGAACACTTTTCAAACTAAAACAGGAAACCAAAGACAGATCTAGACAGGACAAAATAAAACACAGACAGATCGTGACAGGAGAAAATAAAACACAGACAGATCGTGACAGTTAGAGTTGTAAGAGTTTGGCCCGCACCACTATATTTTGATATTTAGTATGATGTGTAGTCACTTCCAAGACTGCACCATGGTTAAATGCATTTCAGTGCGTACATCAGTAAGTGAACGCAACACTGTTCACACAACGGTGATGTTCAGCAGTCAGGTCAGCCTGGTGTCCCTCTGCCTCCTCCCCGTCTCTCCTGCACCGACGCTGCATTGTGGCGAGCGTTTGGGACGAGCCTGAGGCAGAGTTTTCCTGGCAGGAAGGTCATGTTGATGCGAGCTATAAGTGTGATGGTATCTTTTCCAATGATTCTATTGTTGTCATCATCATAAAGGTGGTAAGTGCAGACCAAACTGTAGCCGTTGTCCTCACAATCACAACCCATTTTGAGGCACTGATAATGAGCTCCATTGCCTCAGTGAAGGACCAATGAGAGATCCCCAGCATGACGCCTGCTTCCAATGGTTGCCAAGCTGTGGTAAATTCTGATGCTGTGCAAACAAGAACCATCTGATTAGCTATACAATGTTATTGTGTGCATAGCTAACGTCATGTAAAGGCTAAAGATTACCCTTCGTAGAAACTCACTTAAACAATTAGCAGGTGGATTTTAGTGCAGTTACAAATTCTGATTACTGCAACAATAATAATGTTTTCTTAACAGCTAAGGGTTACAGGTATTGAATTGTTTTAAGCCAGGGGTGTCAAACTCAATTTCATCTCGGGCCACATTAGCATCATGGTTGCACTCAAAGGGCCAGTTTTATATATAAGAAATACATATATAAATATTTAATATATATAAAATAATGTATTATATTACATTATTGCCTCTGCATTGGATTATTATCGGATAGGGTAATAACTTCATAATTAACTACGTCTGAAAGCAGAAGTCTAGGGCATAATTGCAAGTCTCTTCAGTGAGAATGTCACAAAATGATTTAAAAAGAAAAGCAAAATTCTGGAAAAAAATTCAAAAAAAAAAGAAAAGAAATTACATTTTGAAAAAAACAAGTGCAATTTTGGAAAAAAGTAACATTTTTAAATAAAAGTCAGATCTGAGAAAAAGGCAAATTCTAAGAAAAAATGAATATTTTGAAGAAAAAAAGTCAAATTCTGAGAAAAAAGTCAAATTTGAGATGCATTGTGGGACATGTAGTTTATGGGCAACGTGCTTCTGTAAAGTAGCATGTAACCGTATAATAAACATATTATATTATTTGCAAGCTCTTGTGGGCCACATAAAATGAAGTCACGGGCCGGATTTGGCCCCCGGGCCTTGAGTTTAACACCCCTGTTTTAAGCCTTCTGCCTTTCCATACTGATGGCAAAGCACCTGATTATGAGAATCAAAGTTAAGTGAAACTGATGATCATAACATAAACGCACAGTAGTGTTACATTATTCAGGGGAGCTGAGTGTGTATGTTTAATGAACGTTTGAAATACCATTACAATTCAGTACACTTAATAACTCTTAAATAGGAATTTGGAGGAAAACGCTTCCAGAACCAATAGACCTTCCCACTTTGCCTTTCTATTAGACTGTGATATAGTGTTTGCATAGTCGACTCTTCAACTCTGATGTTAGAGCAGATACTCAGTGAGCAGTCAAACAGAAGGGTTCATACACTGGGGAGCAGGAACATGCTCAGCTAATCTGACCTATCTGTACAATACTTTCATGTTGTGTCCAGGTGGAATTGGTGAAATTGTTGGCCTGACAATTGCACTACAGTTCAGGGAGTCACAGACATCATTTTTGATTAATCTTCAATGGATAATGAACATCTATTCCAAATGTTATGGCGGTCTTACCAGTAGCTGTGCAGATATCTGATTTAGTCCAAATAACCAACAATTGGGCTCATTTGAGGTGAACATATCTGCACTTTACTTGTTGTTCTAAGTTTGAATCCTTGCACTTATTGTGTGTTGGTTTGGATAGAAGTGTCAGCTAAATGCAATGTAGTGTAATTTAATGCACTTCTGCTGCTAACAGAGCAACAACACACATCGCTGTGACTGTTCCTTATGAACTGAATACAACTTTAAACACACAAGATTCATATACAGACTGAATATTGTATTGAATATTAAAATGAAATGCATGAGTTCAAATGTATAATGAGAGTCACAGCATTAATAGCTGTGCCAGCGGAGAGACACAATGACAATGCAAAAAAACCTGACCCAATATTGACTCTGACAGGGCTCTTCTTCTGTTTGCGTGTGTGTGTGTGTGTGTGTGTGAGTAACAATAAACAAAGTATCTGTCAAAGTGTGATGTAGTCCGTTATTTTCTATGTGAGACCTCACCGTACACTCACTGTCACACATGTATAGGCACATAAGCACACACACACACACACACACACACACACACTGGAAGACGCTGTATTGATTATGATGAGTCCTTCATCCTTTCAGGTTATTAAATTATTGATCAGAGACAAAGACTTTTAATGGAATCCAAATGTTACGGTGTGTGTATGTGTTTGTCTAAATGTGTATTGCTTGTGCATGTACGGGTCGCCATCTCTGTGTTTACAATGCCTTTCCTCCAGCACCTCAATCTTTCCCGATGACACACACACACACACACACACACACACACACACACACACACACACACACACACCTAAAACACAGAGTAAACAGCGTGGAGCTGGTCATTAACCCTCGTTAATCTGCTGGTTAATTATTTAACATCGTTCCTGTATTTGAATTCTTCATGCTCTCTGTCACACACCCTTAAACAGGAATACCACAGTGAACCACTGAATTGCATATAAAATGAATAGGTGTGAGTTTTTAGGGAGTGAGGTTTGATATCACATCATTTGTGAACAAATCCAGTTTACAAATCCTCACATCATTTTTTGTTCGACCCCTGGGCGGCTAGCCAGCTAGCTTTTAAATATTTAAAGTTAGTTACCAAGAATAACATGTGTTCATTTGTGGTTCTGCCATCAGCCAAGTCTTAAAGCTAAACAGCCAAGCCGTAACGTGATCAAATTGCATAATTTGTATTATTTATTTTAAACTGCAACAGGTCCGTATAGAGTAGAAGTTATCTTAGCCTTATGTCAAGGGTGCCAAGCCATACGAGCTATGCTAACTAACACTTAACGGTTACAAACAAATAATTCAGACGAACATGTTTTTAATTCAACACATGGTGCTATGTAACGTGATGCAATGACACTTACATTATTTTAAAAACACAGTTAATACGGTGAATTCATTTTGTTTTCTCCGCTCACGTCATGGCACACACACACACACACACACACACACACACACACACTCTCACATGTTGTCCCTCTGTCTTATCTCCTGCTAAGCTCTTCTCTTGTGTGTTGTCTGTCTGGTTTCCTCGTTGCCCGGCCCCTCACTATCACATCAAAACCAGAGATGATGGTTCCAGTCACCGTCCAGGAAGAAAAACATCTCAGACCTGTGGACAGAATGTAAGAATCTAAAATAATTCCATCTCATGAGGGACAAAGAAAAATGGAGATTGCTCAGTTTTCGAAAAAGAATATCTACATTGTGAGGGTGATCAAATATTCTCAGCAGACTTGCACAATATTTACCATAATTGCCCTTGGGCGTTCAACCGAGTTAGTTCAGGTGTGGAGGAGGAAGAGGCCGCGGGCTATTCTTAGATCAGGCAGGAGGCAAGAAGGCTACACGCTGCTTAATTTGCTAGCTGGGTGGACTCGCTTTCGTCTGAGGGGTTGAGAACTAAATCAAATGTGCAATGAAGAAGCCCAAACACTGCATTTCACTGCATTGGTAATTCTTAATGGGTGCAACGTGCTTGATTTAATTATATTTTCATATTCTGTCAAATTACGTTTTAGCCTTGGGTCAGATCTTAGCACATGACAAGTAGCATGTTTGTATGCAAAATGTTCAATTGAAAAGGTCCCATACTGTATTATTTTCAAAGTTTGTAGATGTATTCTATGCTAGACATCAGCCATAATAAACCCAAAAAACCCTGACTATTCTCTCAACTCAGTATTTACATTCTTATATTCAAAGAAAATCAGTAATATCTTTAAAAACTACAAGTCCCTGTCTATCAGCTGTGCACCGTTATGGTGTAAATATAACCTATTTACCAATTGGAGCAAATCTAATAGTCAGCCGAATTAGTGTTGATACTGCAAGGAGACGTATTGTGTGAAGAGAAATTGAAGATGTTGTTTAATTGCTGATATATTTATGATCCACGTCACGTATTCAGTTTCGGTGACAGTTCTTCCAGTTTGTCCAGAAGTCTTCTAATCAGGGCTCTATAAATAAAGAACTAAGGCAGATGTGTAATATTTAATGCAGCCGAACTGTGTATTACAATGCCGTTATGTGATGACTTCCAAAGAGAAAAGCAAGAACACTCGGAATAAAGTATTATTTTCTTTTTTTTAAAATGTTTTTCGGATTTCATATCACATTAACACCATATCCCAGCGTGCATTGCAGCTAAACAATCCAATCACCGAGCTTCTAGCTGAGGATCTTGGGTAATCAGTTCAGTGGGTTTGTGGTGTGCAATGATGCTCGAAATGTCCCTTATAGGCCTACGTCTGTTTCCGGTGACTTTATTTTGAAATTCAGTTCCTGAGGAACGGCTAAAAAGCCCGAGATTATAGAATTAAACGAATAAATAAAAACAAGGATAATTGTGTGTTATTGTTGAGTAAATAACGGTGTGTTATTTAGAAAAGAATAACAAATTAGAAGGAAAAAAAGATTTAAAAAACACAGATTTCAGTATTCTGAAGCTCTGAGCCCTATTTCTTTTCCTCACAGACGGCAAAAAAAGTCCGACACTATACGATTTAAAATAAAAACAATAATCGTGGCTTGGTATTGAGTAAGAACATGTTTTTATGAACCACACAGCTTCCGGTCTACCAAGACCCGACCGGACAAAAACAAGTGGTGCAGGCAAGAAACGTGGCGTATAATATGCACGCAAAACTCGGCCTCAGATCTCAATGGGAATGGTTAGCGTATCATATGCACACAAAATCGAACTTCTGCGTATCTATTGCACGCATTTCCAATGTGTAAAGTCGTGTCATTTGTACGCAGACTGAAGAGAGTGGGTTGGTGAAATCTGTTGACATAATACATTTAATTAAAGTCCACGTTGCAGTTTTCTCAGTGTGTCTGTCTGATGATATTTAAATGTCCGTTCTCCACTCTGTTTCATCTCTCCCTGTCTCTGTTGCTGCCTGTGATGTCTCCTTGCTTGCTGAGTTTGATTTTCAGATGTAAAATGATGCAAGTGAAAGCAAGTAAATAAACCGGTTATATACATTATCTGCTCTCTATTTTCCTTCCCTCTCTGTCCCCTCTCTGTGATTCCACTGCACACACACTGGAACAAAGCACGCTGAGACAGAAAGCGTATGCCTAAGCTTTCCTCAGAGCATAGTAAAATTAAATACAGCGAGGAGGAGGAGGTGGGAAGATAGAGAGGCTCTTAGGTGAATTGTTTTGTCGGATTAATGTTGAGGATAAATAAAGAGAAATCTGAGGTGTCGCTGAGCTTTGATGAGCTCCATCACTCCGCCGCCCTAATGAAATCACCCCGCTTCTCATATTTCACTCAGCAACACAATCTGATTAAGGCCTTCCAAATATGGACACACGCATAACACACATATGGGGAGCCAGCACAACTGTGTGACGCATACACACACTTTCACACTTCAAATATGGAGACATATAGCCTGGAAAGAGGAATGGAGGGGAGGGAGGAGAGGAGCTGAGTGATGGCTTGATGTCCTAGGGAAACACATATGGAGCATTGTACAAACATAACCTGTACACAAGTCCCTCATCATGTGTGTACCCTCCTGCGTCATGCTAACACTGTGCTGAGAGATCATAGCCCTACTACTCTCATAGAGAAGTGCTGAAACCAATTTCAGTTTGGGTGCTGTTATGAGTTTCGAGTCAGGCAGAAAATACATTACATGTTACTTGTTAGACGCTTTTATCCAAAGAGACTTACATACTCAATACTGTGGACAATCCCCACAGGAGCAATTTGGGGTGAAGTGTCTCAGGGACACAACGACATGATGACTGCAGTGGGGTTTGAATCTGTGACCCCCTGATCCCAACACCAAGGCTCTATCCACTGCGCCACATGCCTCCCAAATAAGACATTTAGTTTTTACTCTAACACAGGGGTCACCAACCTTTTGTCACTGAGGTACCTGAAGGATGGATATGGAGGGCTGCTTGTTTGATATCATCTTCCTGAAGAATATACAATTGCAGTTTTCCTTTAAATAATGAATATTATAATTTGAATAGACTACATTTGATACCATTACTAATATTATATATAGCTACAGTCTATGGTCAACACAGAGAGCAGGTGAGAGAGTATTTTCCCACTGCAGTGACAGCATAGGGCAATATAACACTGCTGCTCTTGGCCCAAACTGTAAAAAAATATGAACAGCACGATTTAAAGGTGAGTGTTTGTGTGTTTGCCTCGGACAGACGTGTTTGTTGTGTTCTGAGGGCAGAGACTGCTGACACACAGAGACTGAATCAGCAGAGCACTTCACACACAGTTTAGAAGTTTGGAACATTTCTCCCAGCAAAGCGATCAGAAGTAGAAAATGCTATTTCATTTACCGACCCTGAAAACACTTGCTACACAGGGAAAGGGAGATTTCCCTTTGTCAACTTGACCCCCCAGCAGTTCTACTCTCTTTCATTAAACATTATTATTTACCAACCTTTTGCCCCCTGTCTCTGCTCTGCACCACGGTTCTAAGCACACACAGAGGGCGTGATGCCAGAGCCAGGCACGTACATGGTATTATATCTAATGATATGATAAATCCTGTTGATGATGTTTCTTGTTTCCAGCCAAAGCAGAACATGAGAACTCTACCTGCGTGTGTTGAGTGAGAAGAAACAAAAGGATGGGATTTGTGGTGTTTGACAAGCCTAACAACTAATAGAACCTGATCCTGGCTGAATAGCTATATCTCATCAGAAGTTTAAGAACCTGATTGGGTCACAGCAACATTTTAGGAAGCCCTTGGACTGTCTGACAGGAAATGCTGACAACAGTCACTTTGAAAATAGGCTCTGGCTCATGACCCTTTGGGCCCTTGCTTTCTACATGCTGTTTCTCTAAGTGTTATCAATACGTAGATAAATAATGACTAAAAAGCACGAGGTGAAATCTAAGGTTGTTCTCAACCGAGGATAATTTCTCCAACCAATCGATTGGACGGCATTGTTTTGTTCATATTTAACCCTGCAGCAATTGGGGTGACTTTTGTGATTTTTCTGTTGTATACATTCTCCTAAAGTTAAGAGACCCTGTGACTTTTCCTAAAGTCACTGTTATTCATCACAGTGTCTAAGCTACAGGCAAACAGGACAGAACAGCCTAACAAACATTACGGCTGAGCAGAAGCCCATTTTAATCTGCTTTATCATTCAGACAAATCTTAAATTCCTAAATGTGCTGTTTTTCATCAACTATTCACATTACATTACATTTAGCTGATGCTTCTATCCAAAGCGACGTACAATAAGTGCAATAAACCATAAAGATTCAAACTAAAGACAACAACAACAACAACAGTGCAACATATTCCCTTCAAACAAGCAAGATCATTGTAAGTTAAACTCTTAAGTACTTTTTTTTTTTTTTATTGGCCAAGGTACAAGCGAAACAGGTGTGTCTTCAGTTTGCCACAGAAGATATGTATCACGTCTATAGAATCCAATAATTCAATAATTAGACAGTTAATAAACTATTTTAATACGGTAAACAATAATATTTTAGTGTGTGGTGCTCCTCTTGAAGTTTTTTTAAAATGACGTTTCATCTGGACTCTGTGTGGTTGGAACAGATTTGTGTGAGTCACTAAAAGATTCTGAATCCTGATCTGATGTCTGTTTGGCTTTATCCAAAGACTAAAGAGAAAGGCGTTTGTAAGACCTGCTTTTCCATATTTTATTATGTCACTACCTGTTTAACATTCATTATTGGTTTTGCTAACAGTGTCTCGATGAGATTGAGATTGTTTGCAGTTGTAGCTCCACTTGCTAACAGCAACATATTCACATTAATACCTGCACAGCGCTCCGATGGAGACGTTAGGGGCTCTCCTGGTGATGCTGCTAATTTGTGAGTGTTGGCTCGGCCAGCCAGAAACTCATTACCTGTTTTCAAATTTAATCCATCCAGCCCAGCCTGCACACTGCAGAGCCCACAATGCCATTACAACTCATCAAGGAGGAGAAGAGAGGGGGGGGGGGAGTTAGTGAAGGGCTGAGAGTAAAGATGTTGGGATTGTGAATGTATGAGACTTGTTTGGACAATTCCAATTTAAACTACCGCAAAAATGTGAAACTGGAGTGCAAGGGCTCCTACAAAAACCGGAAAGAATATTGACGTCCTGCAAGTTACCAACTAAAGCAGGAGTAAGTTCAGGAGATGCTGTTAGACAAAAACAGACTAGGCTGGAGTGGTGACTGTATCAGCAGAGAAAGAAAGATTCCTTTTCCTCAGGAGTTTCCCGAGGTCCTAGGATGAATCCCATATCTCTTTAGATTTTCTGTCCAAATCTCCTGTCAAAACTGCCAAGAACATTGATGCTCCCAAGAAGATGAACCAATTTAAACGTTACTTTGTATCTGATACTACTAAGATAAGTACATAATTGTGTTGTTCCTGTACACATTTAATACAGGGTGTAATGAAGTTCACGTCCTTTAGGGGCCACTGGCCGGGCTCTAGACTTTATTCTTGTTTATTTATTATTATCGATGTCCTATTATGAACTGTAATGCATTTTGTGGGTATCAGTCAATTCCATTTCATTGCTTTTTGCAGAGTGGGGCTGAATTAGAATTAGGGAGGAACAAACGGGAGGGGCCAGATGATAGTTGGTGGGGGGTACAGCTTCATTAAGACACCAGTTAGAGTATTGGTGACTGCAGAGCGAGGAGACAGCTCTGACCAAGAGTTATTAGTCAGCAGCAGCACTCAGCGCTGAGAACAAGGCCGGCTCCGTCCCACGCTCCAGCACACCAGACCATGTGCTCCATCGCTGTGCCAACGCACAGCTGTAGCTGTTATTGGCAATCAGGCCTCTACCTGTGGCGGTGGCACTTTTCCAGCTCTGATGATGATGACTTGTTTGAGGAAGATTCTACCTGCAGTGACGACACCCTGCCCGGGATGGAAGAGAAACACAGAGAGAGAATTGCATTTCCACCCGACTGACTCTGGCAGATCCCATCTCAGGACGTGCTGTGTGCATTTAAATCTTGCATTAATTAACTTTTTCTCATTCACAATACATGGATTACATATTAATAGCAGGTGAAAAACATAACCCTAGCAACTTTTCCACACTTTCCTCCTCGTATCACTTTTCCGTAGTTGTACCTCTCGGGGCTCAAACACAGTGGGCTATCAGCTCTTAATGAGGAAGGACAAAACCACTGCTGTGCACTTCAGCTACTGCTATATTGTTCTGATACTGTAATGAGACTGAACCAGCAGTGTGTGTGTGTGTTGTGTTATCGTTGTCTAATGTTTAGACTTAAGGGCTCAGATGAAGATTCAATTACTGTGGCCTGTTGTTGTTCACAGCCCATGGCTACACACACACCCACTCACACACACACAATCAGGAGCGTGTACTCTCACATTGGAGCACGGATCTATATACTGTCACAAGATTGCCCACACACACTTCATAAGATGTCCATAGTTCATTGACTCAGGGAAATTTGAATGCCCTCAATACACAGATAAACAAGCGTGCACGTACACACTCACAACACTCTCGACAACAAAGTCATTTGAGAACCCCGAAGGAGCAATATCCAAATCTGCCAAAGAGAAAAGAATGATAATTCTGTTGAGAGTCAATCTCGGGGCGCTTTGTGATTATGGTTATTTATTTGGAGCCGCACGGTACAGTCAGCGTCAGAATGAACGCAAATATCGATCTCTTTTAGGATATGAAAACACCTGCAGGCCTCAAATCATTCCTCGCAGCCTCTCTCCACAACAGTCATTCATTGGCTCCATCTCAGATTCTATTACCCCCCTCCCCCTCCTCCACTTTAGTTTCACTCGCTCGTTACGACCTCCTCATCTTCTTTCCAGATGGGTCATCGGAAGAAAATAAGTATTTCTTCCTCTTGTGTTTGGTCTGAGATTCACTTTCGCTACCTTTACAAAAACAGCAGCCAAATACAAACACCAACGAGTTAAAGGGTAGAGTGTAATGTTTTCTTTGTGAACACAGCAGCAGGGAGGCCTCTAACTGTCTGTTTGGCTCTCCATGGAATTTTCTGATATTATTCATGGTCTCCAGAGGATGAATATAAATCTTTTTGCTCACCTCTAATTGTAGTTTTAAGACCATAATCTGTGTTCTATATGTGGCAAACCGATTGACACAGGTTCATGAAAGTCTCAGTGTTATTAATGGTTCAAAGTGCTGGAAGATGAACATTACTGATTAACTCCTACCATCCCACATTTCCTCTCATATCACTCTTAACACTCTTTTCCCTATATGTAAAGCTTCACTTATCAATACTTTACCTACATCTATCAAACTAAGACCTGTAATTGATCCCCTTGAATCATAAACACTGAAGATCTACTGAATTTTTCAACATCTTTCAGCTCCATGTTTAGGTTTTATAGCATATTTATTATGTGGTCTAACAGTCCTTTGATAAATCCAATGTAAAACCTGCCGGTCAGTTACCTGCAGACCGACAGTTAGAGACCAGCTGGTTAATGTAGTGGAGCCAGTGTTGTAGTCCAGTCACCAAATCTCGAGTCCGAGTCACCCTCAAGTCCCCACTCTTCGAGTCAGAGTCCAAGTCCGAGTCACCCAAGAAGAGTCAGAGTCGAGTCCGAGTCCAAGTCCGAGTCACAAGTCTGAGTCATCATGTATTAATCTCAGTGGATATATTTGCTGTTGGTTTTGTTCTTATTAATCAATATTTTGTATTGTCTACATTGCTTCTATCCTTTGATTTTCTGCATTGCTTTTATTCTGTCTATATAACTGCTGTGAAGCACTTTGGGCTGCAATTCTTGTATGAAAGGTGCTATACAAATATAAGGCTTATTATACACATTATTATTATAATTATTAAGGTTGGGTCGAGTTTCAAGAAAGCCTTCAAAGTGCTGCTTCACAAACAAAAATGGTTTACATTAAACACAATGACCCACTGTCAGCATTTCAGGTTTACTTGCATGTAAGAGAAGAGAGAGAAAAGGGAAAGACAAAGTAGTCAGAAAGAGAAGTGCCCAGTTTAGTTTTATGTAACACATTGTCTGTTAATTGTTAACTGAATTCACGAGTCTGAGTCCGAGTCCATCACTGCGCGAGACCGAGTCAAGTCACGAGTCACGGAAATCGGTACTCGAGTCTGACTCCAGTCCGAGTCCAGGACGAGTGTGAAAGGGGCATCAGTCACACAGCCATAGTCAGGTCGAACCGGATGACTGCGGGGCCCCGCATGTTGCCCCTTTCACACCAACGCGGTTCCAGGGCCTGTTCGGAGCTTGAGGCTGATAAGCACCTGTTTTTCCTGTTCACGCCGCAGCGGAGCCGGCTCTTTTCCCCGAAAACCGGTTCTTACCAAGCTCGAAAAAATTGTCGGTATAGAGCGGTCTAGAGGCAAGAACCGCATACGTCACGCTTGCGAGATTAACCTGAGCCAACAGTTTATGGAGAGTACGGCAAATAAAAGTTGAAACAAGCAGTAGCGCTGAGCAAAGTGATAGAACACAACCACACACTTGTAAAAAAAACACACTTTATAAAGTCAGGCAACACTAACCAGGCTTCGTGTGATTCTGTTTATTTGTACCTTACTTTGACCATCCGTTCGCTGTTATTGATCATTGTGGAGAGCAGGCAGACGTTTTGTTTTGTATTATAGCAGCTGTCGGATGGAATCAATACATAAGTAAGTAGAATCATAAGGAAAAATACGCTGGTAAAATGTGCCTGTAGAAAACGGCTTATGCTACAATAGGATAGCAACAAGTAGTCAATATAGTCAGTTTAGCTTCGGTTGCTATGCTAACATCACCCATTTTCAGTGACGTGCAGTGAGGTTCATGGCTGGTGAGGCACTGACTCTTTCTGAGTCAGATTTACAAATATTATAATTTGACCTTAATCGAAATATTCCGATATTTTCAAAAGCTTTTTTAGTCTGATGCTTCGATTCATTTTAAACAGACCGTTCAACAAAAGGATACCCTAAATCTAAATATTGGATTGTTCTTTCTTAGTAAGATCCCATTTTCATTACAATTGTGGTCTTACCTTGACTTGAAGATGAAGTCCATGCTATCCTTCTGGACAACAATCTCTATTACTTTTTAGTAAAAGTCCTCCTTATCTTCCTGTAGTTTCAAAAGTCTAGTTTGTTGTTTGCGTCTACCGTCTCTGCGTAGAATAACAGCAGCAACAAGAACCTGTGGGCTCACGTGCGCCCCCTTCAGTGCGGCAGAGGTTATGGCTGCCTCCCCTGGTGCTTTTTTCATTGCCGTTGTATGATGAGACCAGCGAGCCTAAATATCATATATACGTGAAATAAGTTATTTAGAGACTATGGATGGCGAGGATAAATGTAATAAAGGGATCTACAAACATTACATTGGTGACCTACAGTGAGATGGTAACAGGCATGCGCTTAGGGCCCGCGCTCCAGCCAGTTTCTGTGGGGTGACGCATTCTGAGGTGAGGCAGAGCTCATCTGTGCCTCACCTTACCCCACAGTAACTGGCTTGAGCGCGCTCACAAAATAAGTGCCCGCGCAAAATTAGTGCCCGCGCTCCAGCTAGTTACTGTGGGCTTACGTGAGGCAGAGCTCAGAGACATTTTATTATTATTACTATTTAGTTTTTCTTTAGTTGTTTTTCCGTTACATTGGAGTATGACAGGTGAGGCTCTGCCTCCCCTGCCTCCCCTGACTGCACGTCGCTGCCCATTTTATACCACAGAAACTTTCATAACAGCGTTGTGATGCCAAACAGCGTCAATTCATACTGAAACACATTCACTTATGGAGAACTGGAGATATTTATCAGCTGCTTGCTGCGGTAGCTCTCTCTTGGTCAGTGCAAGCCCGAAACAGGGAGCTACGTCTTTGGTCATAGCACGAAGTTAGCCCCAAAATCTTCTGGCGGCGAGCATCAGAGCCTGCTGGAAAAGTGACGTCAAAGTTGGCGTGAGCTGTCTTAAAATGCCTTCTCAAGTTGTACTCTTTACACACCGATAAACACTTATTGCAGATTAAACACACGGGCCTCCCACTGACATTTACAAACAAGTACTTCTCTTTCCACTCCCTGTTGAATTGCCGGTTTTCGGTGTCAACCTTTCGTTTTTTTAACGTAGAAAGAGACATTTTGATATCCACCTATGCTCACCAGGTTTGATGAATCGTACCATTGGCGCGAAACCATCGAAGGTGCGCGAGCTTGTAGTGAAGGGCAGCGCGAGCCGCGAGGACGCGCGCAGAGACGCAATAAATGACAGGAGTTGTCACTACAGTAGCTAGTAGGTGGGTTTGAAACCCGAGCCCGCCAAAGTTTTCAGGCAATGTCTTCCCCTCTATCTCTCAATTTAACACCCTCTCTGGAATGAAGGCACTCTGGTCCAAAAAAAGAAAAATTTAAAAAGAATTAAAAAAAAAATTAAACTTTTTTTTTAAAATTTAACTTTTTAACATTATACGCAAAGGGCCAGTAAATATCAGGATTTGGCCCGCGGGCCGCCAATTGAATAGCCCTGCTTTACAGCGTCCGCTGCTGTGCGGGAGAATAAACTCCAGTGGACGAGCAGCACTGCAGCGGTCGGTAAATGCAGCTGAAACACATTAATAAACAATGAATCGGGCAATCGGGCAATCGATGCTCGTGAATTGTCAACGGGCGGGGCCGGCCGTCAGCGATATGAGCCGGCCCGCTGACATCCGGCCGTTCTGTGATTCTCGAGAATACACAAGTGCACACCGGGCTAAGTCCCGATTCTCCAAACCACATTGACAGTGGCATTTCAATTACAAATAATTTGTGTGCAAATATGTGATTTGTAAATGTTAAACACCATCCACAAATGCATTTAAAAGATTTGCAAACTCACTAATAAATGTGCAAATGTAAAACGGATCTGCAAATACGCAAAATATTTTCACAAATAAAAAAAAGATCTTTGAATATAATTAATTTACAAATAAACAAAAGGAATTTGTGAATATCTCTTTAACATTGACAACTTTCGATCAGGCATTTGTGAATCCATTTTGTATTTGTCAACCAAAAATGCGCTTGTGGATCTCAAATCTCTGCTCGTGGATCTCAAATCTCTGCCTGTGGATCTCAAATCTCTGCTTGTGGATCTCAAATCTTTGCTTGTGGATCATCTTTTTACACACACAGAGTTTTGAGACAAACTTGCCGCCGGTCTCGACCGAAATCTGCTCGTGTCACTCGGTTATTTTCGGAAACCACGTGAGATACACCATATTTCGAGCACATTTGTATGCATTGATGTTGAAGTGTTTAGGCTACGCCACTTCCAGGTCCCGGGGGGCTACAGCTGGCACTTCCCATCTTATTAATCGGCCTAGTTTTACCTTACCAGTGCAGTGGTAAGGTTATCTGTAGAAAAGCACCGTATTTAGGTTAGCCTTCACAGTAAGGCTACATTAAATGTTGTAATATTCATCGTGATCCTTTATACTGTTTATGTATATTCCTGTCTATTGCTTTTATTTGTATTTAATTGTATTATGTTTATACTTGTTTTCCACACATTTCCCAATTTGCCTGCCTACCAACCTACCTACCTACCTACCTACCTACCTACCTACCTACCTACCTACCTACCTACCTACCTACCTACCTACCTACCTACCTACCTACCTACCTACCTACCTACCTACCTACCTATCCATCTATCTATCTATTAGATATTAGATCTATTAGATCTATATTTACCTACCTACCTACCTACCTACCTACCTACCTACCTACCTACCTACCTACCTACCTACCTACCTACCTACCTACCTACCTACCTACCTACCTACCTACCTACCTACCTACCTACCTACCTACCTACCTACCTACCTACCTACCTACCTGAAGTGGATTCTAGCAGTTACTGGAAGCCAGTGAAGTGAGCGGAGGAGCGGAGCGGAGTGGTGTGGGAAAATTTTGGAAGGTTGAAGACCAGACGAGCCGCTGCATTCTGAATGAGCTGCAGAGGTCGGATGGCACATGCAGGCAGACCAGCCAGGAGGGAGTTGCAGTAGTCTAGGCGTGAGACGACGAGAGCCTGGGCCAGAACCTGCGTCGCTTTCTGGGTCAGGAAGGGACGTATCCTCCTGATGTTGTACAGCGTGTATCTGCAGCAGCGGGTTGTAGCAGCGATGTTTGCAGTGAAGGACAGTTTGTTATCTAGGGTCACACCCAGATTCCTTGCAGTCTGAGTCGGGGAAACAACAGAGGTGCCGATGTTGATTGTTAAGTCAAGAAAAAGCAGTTCAGTCTTGTCAAGGTTGAGCTTGAGGTGGTGAGCAGACATCCACTGAGAGATGTCAGCTAGACAAGCAGAGATGCGTGCGACGACCTGGGTCTCTGAGCGGGGAAAGGACAGAATTAATTGGGTGTCGTCAGCGTAGCAGTGGTATGAAAGACCATGCGGGCTAATGACAGATCCGAGCGAGTTTGTGTACAAGGAGAAGAGGAGGGGACCAAGAACAGAGCCCTGAGGGACCCCTGTAGTTAATTGACAAGGGTCGGACTCGGACCCTCTCCAAGTTACCCTGTAGGTGCGGTCTTTGAGGTATGAGGTGAGGAGGGAAAGTGCAGAGCCTGAAACTCCAACTTCTTGGAGAGTGCGAAGGAGGATCTGTTGATTCACCGTGTCGAATGCAGCAGACAGGTCCAAAAGGATGATGACAGAGGAGAGGGAGGCTGCTTTAGCCGTGTGCATTCCTCAGAGATAGCGAGGAGGGCAGTTTCTGTTGAGTGACCTGCCTTGAAACCAGACTGGTGCGGATCCAGAAGGTTGTTCTGATGGAGATAACAGGAGAGTTGTTTAAAGACAGCGCGTTCAAGTGTTTTAGACAGGAACGGGAGGAGAGAGACAGGCCTGTAGTTTATAACATCAGACGGGTTGAGAGTGGGGTTCTTTAGGAGAGGGTTTACTCTTGCCTCCTTGAGACTGTTTGGAAAGTGACCAGAAGTTAGAGAAGTGTTGATGAAATTGGTGAGAAACGGTAGAATATCAGGAGCGATAGTCTGAAGGAGGTTTGAGGGGACAGGGTCCAGAGGACAAGTGGTAGGACGGGCAGAGGTAATGAGGGTAAGAACCTCACTTGGAGAGAGAGGGGAAAAGGAAGTTAGTGTGTGGGTGAACGGTGGGTCTGGTGACCCAGCGGTGAGTAAAGGTGAGTCAGAAAAAGAAGAGCGAATATCATCAACCTTTTTTTCAAAGTAGTTAACAAAGTCGCTTGACAGAAGGGAGGAGGGGAAGGGCTTTGGGGGTTCGAGGAGGGTGGAGAAGATAGAAAATAGTTTTTTGGGATTGGAATAGGAAGATTGGATCTTATCTTGAAAGAAAGTGCTTTTTGCCTGAGAGATCGAAGCAGAGAAAGAGGAGAGGAGAGCCTGATAAGTTAGGAGGTTGTCATGGTGTTTGGATTTCCACCGGTTCCGCTCTGCTGCCCTAAGGATGGTTCTATTAGCACGCAGTGCATCATTTAGCCAGGGAGCAGGAGGGGACTGACGAGCCTGCCGAGATGTAAGAGGACAGAGAGAGTCCAGAGAGGATGAAAGAGTAGAGAGGAGAGTTTCTGCAGCAGAGTTTGGAGGCAGGAGTTGGAACGAGTCAGAGGAAGGGAGGGCCGAGGCACCAATGAGGCAAAGGTAGAGGGGGAGAGGGGGAGAGGGAACGAAGGTTACGGCGGACAGGTGCAGGATGAGAAGAGATTAGTTTGTTATGTTTGGAAAGGGGTAGAGAGAATGAAATGAAAAAGTGATCGGATGTGTCAAGTGGGTTTACAGAGAGGTTAGAGGTAGTGCAGTTCCTTGAGAATATGAGATCGAGGACATTGCCAGCTTTATGAGTTGGTGGGGATGGAGACAGTGAGAAAGCAAATGTGGTTAAAAGAGATGTTAGTTCAGCTATCTTCCCTGTCTAGAGGTTGAAGTCTCCGAGAAGTACAGCGGGAGGGCCAGTTTCAGGGCTGTGTGAGAGGAGATGATCTAATTCCTCCAAGAAGTCCCCCAAGGCGCCTGGTGGACGGTAGAGAACAACAATGGTTAATTGTATAGGATGGGTTACTGTGACGGCATGGAATTCAAAGGTGGAAGGAGTGAAGTTAGGTAGTTTGAAGAGGGAAAAGCTCCATTTGGGAGAGAGCAGGAGACCTGTGCCACCTCCTCTGCCAGTGGGTCTGGGTGTGTGGGAGAAGGAGTATGCTGTGGAGAGAGCTGCTGGGGTGGATGTGTTGGATGGTGTAATCCAGGTCTCAGTGAGAGCAAGGAAATCCAGAGACTGCAGGGAAGCATAGCCAGAGATGAAGTCAGGCTTAGGAACAGCTGACTGGCAGTTCCACAGGCCACCTGTAACTAGATGTTGGATCTCGGTGGAGCATGTGGGATAGACGAGAGCAGGCCGGTTATATCGATTAGGAGCTACACGGGGCCAGTGATAATTGCGAGAAGACACATGAACAGGAATGGAGAAAATACACATGTTTATAGCATGAGGGGCTAAAAAAATAAATAAATAAATAAAAAATAAATATAATAATAATAATAATAAAACTAAAACACCAATGATACTTAGCTCAATCAAAGTAGGATTTGCCTCTTTGCCTCCCTCGTGATTCCCGCAGGACTCCTATCTATCTATCTATCTATCTATCTATCTATATCTATCTATCTATCTATCTATCTATCTATCTATCTATCTATCTATAATAATAATAATAATAATAATAAATTATATTTATATAGCGCCTTTCAAGGGACCCAAGGTCGCTGTACATGGTGGACAAACAAAACAAACAGACAATCAAAGGGCAAACAAAAAATAAAGGAAGCCGGGGGACCAAGAAAGGGCTAGGGCCCGAAGGCCAGGGTGAACAGCTGTGTTTTTAACGATGATTTGAAGATGTCCAGGGAGGCAGCATTACGGATCTCGGCAGGAAGTGCATTCCAGAGGGTGGGGGCCGCAACACTGAACGGCCTGTTACCAACAGTTCGGAGGCAAGAGCGGGGGATGGAGAGCAGGCCCGTGTCTGAGGACCGCAAACTCCGAGAAGGGGTGTAGGGATGGAGGAGGTCCGATAAGTACTGGGGGGCAAGGGTATGGAGGGACTTGTACGTGAGGAGGAGTGTTTTGTACAGAATCCGGGACTTGACAGGCAGCCAGTGTAGGTCGATGAGGGTGGGGGTGATATGTTGCCATGGCTTGGTGCGGGTGAGAAGCCTGGCGGCAGAGTTCTGGACGTATTGGAGCCTGTCCAGGGTTTTGCTGGGAACCCCGGACAGGACTCCATTGCAGTAGTCCAGACGGGATGTGATGAAGGCGTGTACAAGTGTTTCTGCCACAGAGTCAGAGAGTGAAGGCCGGAGTCTGGCAATGTTTTTGAGATGGTAGAAGGCGGATTTGGTAACAGATTTGATGTGCGCCTGGAAAGAGAGGGTGGTGTCCAGGATGACTCCCAGGTTGCGGACTTCAGTGGACGGGGAGATGGAGCAGCCGTCAATGGAGAGAAGCAGGTCTCCAACCTTCTGGAGCTGCGCCTTGGGAGCCACAATCATGAGCTCTGTTTTATTGCTGTTGATTTTGAGCAGGTTTGATGACATCCAGTTTTTTATGTCCTGTAGGCAGTTGACAATTGGGATTGAGGGGGGAGCTGAGTGGACGGTTTGCTGCAGAGATAGAGCTGTGTGTCATCAGCATAAGAGTGAAAGCTGAGACCATGTTGGCGGATGATTTGACCAAGTAGGAGCATGTAGATGGTGAATAGGAGGGGTCCAAGCACAGAGCCTTGAGGTACACCTTGGTTGACTGGGGCCGAAGGGGAGCTGCAGTCACTGATGGTGACAAAGTGTTTCCTGTTAGAGAGGTAGGACTCGAACCAGGCAAGAGCTGTGTCACTGAGGCCAAGGTAGTCAGACAGGCTGCTGAGGAGGATGGTATGGGATATGGTATCGAAGGTTGCAGAGAGGTCCAGGAGGATGAGAATGCTGATGAGGCCAGAATCAGATGTGATGAGGAGGTCGTTTGTGATTTTAATGAGGGCAGTCTCTGTGCTGTGGTGGGGTCTGAAGCCAGACTGAAGGGGTTCATAAGGCTCATGGTTTGACATGTGGTGTTGCAGTTGTGCGGCCAGGCTTCTTCAGGATAGGAGAGACTGAGGCAGTTTTGAGGCAGGGTGGGACTGTGCCAGAAGACAGGGACAAGTTCACTATGTCAACTATGATGGGGCAGATGGTGGGTAGGGCTGCCTTGACCAAGGCTGTGGGCATGGGGTCGAGAGAGCAGGTTGATGTCTTGGCCTTTGTGACCAGCTTGGTTATTAGGAGGGCATCCACTGCTATCTATCTATCTATCTATCTATCTATCTATCTATCTATCTATCTATCTATCTATCTATCTATCTATCTATCTATCTATCTATCTATCTATCTATCTATCTAGATAGATAGATACTTCATTCATCCCAAATTGGGAAATTGGGAAATGTGTGGGAAAAGGTGGAAAACAAGTATAAACATAATAACATTAAATACAAATAAAAGCAATACACAGGAAGTATACATATACAGTATACACAATGAATATTACAACATTTAATGTAGCCTTACTGTGAAGGCTAACCTAAATACGGTGCTTTTCTACAGATTACCTTACCACTGCACTGGTAAGGTTAAACCAGGCCGATTAATAAGATGTGAAGTGCTTTGCAACTTTGACCCGCTTGAATGAATACACAAAAAATATGAAGAAAGAGTCATCTCTGGGCTGCTTCGCTGCCAGCTGTAGCCCCCCGGGACCCGAAAGTGGAGTAGCCTAAGTACTTCAACATCAATACATACGAATGTATGTGCTCGATATAGGCTGTATTGAACAAATAAACTAACACAAACTAACTGTATCACTATAACATGATGGTGATAAAGAATGCACCTAACGTATTGATGTTCATTATAGTAATACAAAAACGGCGCAATAACCCTCTTCAGTGTTTTTTAGATGTCTCCTTAAATCATCTTACATTAAATGTACATCCGATTTTTTGGAGATCTTCAAAACTCTTGTGAAAACAGACTTACTCATGTCATCCATTTTTCTGGTGTTTTAGATTTGGTTTACCAAAGTCTTCGGTTCGCAAAAGTAGTGTAATATATGACTAACACTGTATTTACATTTGTAATTCATGTCTAAAATGAAAATGTGTAAATTCAAATTTTTTGTAAAATAGTTGTTTATCTATCTACTTTCCCCACAGCAGGGACTGAGATACATCAGGACTGAATAATGACTTCATACGACATACCAAGGTTGTGTGATGTGTACAAATACAAATTCAGCATTAGAACTCTTTTTCAACCAAGAATTTATTATAAATATGTTCTTTTCAACCAACTATTTATAAAAATATAAGAAACTGGAAAATCTTACTATTTACAATATCAGAACTTTTTCAACCAACTACTCATTATAAATGTAAAGACAGGGGGAGCAGTGGCAGGGTCTTTGTCCGTCTTCCAAGACAGTGGGGCTGGCTGCTGTGCAGGTGGGGGTGATGGTGCAGGGCTGCTGGTGGCTGTGTTGGAGGCAGGTACGTTTGATTGTCCCGGGTTGATGCTGGTGGCTATGTGGGAGGTACGTGTGCTCTACGAGACCTCCTTGCTGGCCAGGTTGATGGTGGTGGCTGTGTGGGGGGTACGTGTGTTCTAAGAGACCTCCTTGCTGGCTGAGTTGATGCTGTTGGCTGTGGTGGAGGCCTTTGTGCAGAGGTGTATCTTGACCTGGTGGCAGGAACTGATGGAGCTGGAGGCAGCTGTAGGGATGCTGGTCTGCTGGTCCTTGGTGGTGATGGCAGTGGTGAAGGCCCTTGAGCCACAGTATATCTTGACCTGGTGGCAGGCACAGCTGGAGGTTCTGGCTCCTGGATATACGCCGCCTTCGGGCCGCTAGGCCCAAGCAGATGTGAAACCTCTCTGTAAAACAAATTAAAATGTAGGACAATAATTACTACTAAGTTCATTGAAATAAAGTTCAAGTGGCATCACAAGCACAAATAACAATGCACAACTAAAAAGAAAGTTTGGGAGGTGGGGCAGGAGTCTCTCTCTCTCTCGCACGCACGCACGCACGCACGCACGCACGCACGCACGCACGCACGCACGCACGCACGCACGCACGCACGCACGCACGCACGCACGCACGCACGCACGCACGCACGCACGCACACACACACACACACACACACACACACACACACAGGTATTTCCAGTTACTTTACATTCAGTATAAAATCACAGACACATATAAATAAATCTATAACAAAGTCCCCTCTGTACAAAACAGTATGATTAAATACATGACTATAGCCACTGTAAATGTCTACGTTGTGGGACGTAACCTCACTTTTACACATCAAAATAACTTTTACACATAAAAAACGTTTACACAGAGTAAAGGTTTACTATTTGAGTCTATTTTGTCCGAAGAAAAAGTTCAATAAACCTATTATTCATTTTTGCGGCATTCGACACAAAGTGAAAGTACACTATTACTGTAATATTTACACTTACCCATGTCCAAATGGATCCTTGTTGTCCCTGTATTCTTCTTCTTCAGAAGAGTCGAAGCCTTCTGGTTCTGATGCTCCATTTTCACGAGTGCTGGCGAAAATAATCTCTAGTGCGTTCGTACTGTTATGTTTTTTTTTGCCATTTTCTCAGTCTCTCTCTTGTTTCCTCACATACGTTAACTGATGGGAGACACGTGGTTTATGTTTTTTTCTGGGTCGGTAGGTCCTTAGTGATTTCTTGAGTGTCCATTTGTCATTTCATAGCTGCAGCTGCCCCGGCCGAGATTTACTAAACCGACATACGATACAACCAAATCCCAGACAGTGTACGCAAAGTCAAGCTGCTTTGAGCGGCCTTATTGGCTGCTGTGAGTCGGGTACAGCCTGTCAGTCTCACAATAGGTACCGCTGGAAAGCTACAGTTCCAGCGATTCGGTGGTTATCTGCATGATATTTGTACTCCTTATAATCGAAAAGATCTGATTAAATACGTAGAATATGCGCACTTCGACATGGCGCTGCGAGCGTCGACTCCAGAGGGAAGCCATCATGCTCTTACTTTGAAACCTTGAAATGCGGAAATGTCGTCATCAGCAGGCCATCACGTGGATTCCGAAAATAACCGAGTGACACGAGCAGATTTCGGTCGAGACCGGCGGAAAGTTTGTCTCAAAACTCTGTGTGTGTACAAAAGACGATCCACAAGCAGAGATTTGAGATCCACGAGCAGAGATTTGAGATCCACGAGTAGAGATCTGAGATCCACAGGCAGAGATTTGAGATCCACGAGCAGAGATTTGAGATCCACAAGCAGAGATTTGAGATCCACGAGCAGAGATTTGAGATCAACGAGCAGAGATTTGAGATCCACAGGCAGAGATTTGAGATCCACAGGCAGAGATTTGAGATCCACAGGCAGAGATTTGAGATCCACGAGCAGAGATTTGAGATCCACAAGCGCATTTTTGGTTGACAAATACAAATGGATTCACAAATGCCTGATGGAAAGTTATCAATGTTAAAGAGATATTCACAAATTCCTTTTGTTTATTTGTAAATTAATTGTAATATTCACAGATCTTTTTTTTATTTGTGAAAATATTTTGCGTATTTGTAGATCCGTTTTACATTTGCACATTTATTAGTGAGTTTGCAAATCTTTTAAATGCATTTGTGGATTGTGTTTAACATTTACAAATCACACATTTACACACAAATTGTTTTTATGTTCACACAAATAATTATGAAACAAATTTAAGCCCATAGTACACATTCATTGCAAGAAGTGTAGCAAAAGTCAAGGCCGCAGATTCGTCGATTTATACTGCCAGAGAGCAGATTCGTAAAGTTGCAATGACTGATTTGAGAGGTTGTAATAACCAAGTTGCAGTTGTAATGGAAAATATATTTTAAGAAGATATATGTTGCTGAAAGTGAACATTTCATCACTAAGTTCATTTTTTTTCTACAAGCTAAACAACTTTTCTTTCTCTTCTGTGACTTCAAATTTGGTTCACAGATACGTGGATATTTTATACAAGTCTAAATGTATGCACACAAGCTCAGATTTATTTTCTGCAAGTGCTCACATCAGGTTTTACACGCTCTCGCATTTTGTACCATATATCTACCTTCATAGAACTCCGTCTGTAGTCACACTCGCAGCTTAACGAAGCTCCCTTCTTCCAGGTGGAGGGAGTAAATACAGCGGCAAGCTTTGGGACGAACTCCCCTCTCTCCGGCAGAAACAGGAAATGCCAGAACTTTTCTTAACAACGGTTTCAAATCAGCATCTCTTGGATTAAAAATAACAAAAATTAAACTCCAAAAATATTTGTGTTAACATATTTTAGTTTTACAATCTGATGTTTATAAGCTGTTTAGTTTTTGCAACAGTCCCTGTAAATATACAACACTTTTACAGTTTTCTAGACTAAACATGAGTAAATTATCCTAAATTGAAAAACAATACGTGTTAACCATGAAGTTGTATGTCAATATTTAATGTCCATCATGTTGTGCAGTTTACAGTGAATGTTTCCACGGAACTATTTGTACACAGATTGTTTCCTGACGGACACACACAGCGTTGAGTCCGGTCAGGTAGGGCAGCACGTGAAGTCAGGACCGATGCAGACTCGCTGTTGGAGGGCTTGATAACCCACTCCCCCTCCACACTCGTTGGTTTGGAACAGCACTTAATGTGGCGGACCCTCCGCGTGAACGCGCAAACGGAGGGGTAGGGTGTAGGGGTAGGGTGTAGGGGTAGGGTGTAGGGGTAGGGTGTAGGCCCTACACCCTAAATAGGCCAATGTGGAAACAACATAGATGGTACTTTTTTTTTCTTTTATTTGTTCAGAGAGTTTAAAAGACACATTGATAGCTGTTGCATTAGCCTACACAGTATGTCACTTTTTTACCACTGTATATTCCAAATGACACCTGAGTCTGACACCCGTTAAAAACTGTGCAATATACAGTATACCTGGCTGCTAAATCCTCAGAACTGTTACAGGATGTGTATTTTGTAAAATGTGTAACTTTTTTTAAATTACAATTTCTTTGTTTTTATCTTTAATACTTTTTTGATGCATGCTTTAGGTAGCATTAAGCTGTAACCATGTAAATGTCACCTCTGTGGGACTAATAAAGGTATTCTGATTCTGATTCTGATCGCAAAAGCCAAGCCAATACTATGATGCGTTCAAGGAGCTACGTGGAAGTGGGGAAGGACAACACTTAATTTCACATTCTAGTAGTTTATTGCTCTTATACCGCGATTGTTGCCAACTACGATGCTCAACAGCTCGCTTAACGGAACTTTGACGCTGGTATCAGTTTTGTTTACCACCAATCACGGGAGTATTGTGTATAGAAAGTGTTGAGTTATATTTCTCGCGCTACCTAACATCCATTAAGGCAACATGACAGAGGGAGGCCTGTCACTCAGGATGCCAAACTACTCTTTGGTAAGCCCCGCCCCCCAAGCAACATCAAGGCCACAAGTTTGAAAGCGAAAAAAAAAGGTCTGAAAGTGAAAAACGATCTGCAGACGAAAAAAAATGTGAAACCTGAAAAAACAAGATTTGAAAGCGAAAAAATAATTGTTTTGAATCTGAAAACATAAAATCTGCAACTGAAAAAAATAAGGATTCAAATATCAAAATATGTATAAAAGTAAAATATGAAAATAAATATTTTATATAAATATATATATATATATATATATATATATAACTGAATCAAAATAATATTCAACCTGGAAAAATTATTTCAAATAATTATTTTTAGTTTGAATACATCATTGTATTTTTCAAAGTTCAGGATAAAAACTTGAACTTTCAAATAAATTGTATTTTTTTGAATGATCAAAACTTATGACCCTGATATAGCTCCATAGAAAACCCCCCAAAACATAATAGGGTCTCTTTAAACCATCCTGATATTCCAGTGCTTTTCTGCCAGGTCAATCAATCAATCAATCAATCAATGTTTATTTATATAGCCCAATATCACAAATGTTACATTTGTCTCAGTGGACTTCACAGTTTGTACAGAATATCAGTAGACAATACGACACCCTCTGTCCTTAGACCCTCACATCGTACAAGGAAAAACTTCCAGAAAAAGGAAAAACCCCACAGTTTAAAGGGGAAAAAAAATGGGAGAAACCTCAGGGAGAGCAACAGAGGAGGGATCCCTCTCCCAGGACGGACAGACGTGCAATAGATGCCGTGTGTAAATTGAGAAGATAATACATTTACAACATAGGTAGTCCAAATGTTTGGAAATGCATGTGTCTATAATAAGAAGATGAATCCCCGAGGATATCCATCCAGGACTTATGATCCAGGACCACAGCAACAGGCACAGCCATGACTCAAGATCCAGGGCTCGCGATCCAGGACTCAGGACCACAGCAACAGGATCAGCCACGACTCAGGGTCCCGGCGTAGATAGACACCAAAAAGAAATTTGGGGAAGCTGGGTTATTCGGAACATGAGAGTACACAGGTACAGACAGAGAGAAGGAAGAAGTAAAGTAAAGTGTCCCCCGACAAACTAAGCCTATAGCAGCTAAACTAGGGGCTGAATCTAATCAGCCCTAACTATAAGCTTTATCAAAAAGGAAGGTCTTAAGCGCACTCTTAAAAACGGATAGGGTGTCTGCCGCCCGAACACAAACTGGAAGCTGATTCCACAAATGTGGAGCTTGATATGAAAAGGCTCTGGCTCCCATTGTACTTTTAGAGACTCTAGGAACAACCAACAACCCTGCATTCTTGGAACGCAATGCCCTAGTAGGACAGTAGGGTATAATGAGTTCTTTAAGGTAAGATGGCGCCTGCCCATTAAGGGCTTTGTAGGCGAGAAGAAGAATTTTAAATTCTATCCTATGTTCTATAGGGAGCCAGTGTAAGGCAGCCAGAACAGGAGTAATGTGGTCCCTTTTCCTAACTCTGGTTAGTACACGTGCTGCAGCATTTTGAATCAGCTGAAGCGACTTAACTGACTTCTTGGTACACCCTGATAATAGAGAGTTACAATAATCTAGCCTTGAAGTAACAAATGCATGGACTAGTTTCTCTGCATCGTTTTGAGGCAAGATATGCCTGATTTTTGCAATGTTACGTAGATGGAAGTAGGCGGTCCTTGAAATAGATTTTATGTGGGCGTTAAAGGATAAATCCTGATCAAATATAACACCAAGATTCCTTACAGTCTCACTGGAGGCCAAATTAATGCCATCCATAGTTAGTATATCTTTAGATAATTTGTTTCGTAGATTCTTTGGGCCGAGTACAATAACTTCAGTTTTGGCCGTGTTTAACATCAAAAAGTTTAAAGTCATCCACGTTTTTAAGTCCTTAAGGCAGTCTTGAATTTTATTTAGATGATTAATTTCATCAGGCTTGATTGATAAATATAGTTGAGTATCATCCGCATAACAATGAAACTGTACAGAATGATTCCTTATAATATTGCCTAACGGAAGCATATATAATGTGAACAAAATAGGTCCAAGCACTGAGCCCTGTGGCACTCCATGGCTAACTTTGGTTTGCATGGAAGATTTATCGTTGACACATACAAACTGAGAGCGTTCAGATAGATAGGACCTAAACCAGCCTAAAGCAGTTCCCTTTATGCCAACTAAGTGCTCTAGTCTTTGCAATAGGATATCATGGTCGATAGTATCAAATGCAGCACTGAGATCGAGTAAGACAAGAATAGAGACAAGTCCTTTGTCTGAGGCTATTAGAAGGTCATTTGTGACTTTAACCAGAGCTGTCTCTGTGCTATGATGTGTTCTAAAGCCAGACTGAAAATCTTCAAATAAATCATTGTTTTTAAGTAATCACACAACTGTTTTGCGACCGCTTTCTCAAGAATTTTTGAGAGGAACGGAAGATTAGAAATAGGTCTATAGTTGGCTAAAACCTCTGGATCGAGGTTGTGCTTTTTAAGAAGCGGTTTTATCACTGCTACTTTAAATGATTGTGGAACATAGCCCGATAATAAAGACATATTCATAATATTTAATAAACAGGTGCTAATTAATGGAAAAACTTCCTTTAACAGCTTAGTTGGAATCGGGTCTAAGATACACGTTGATGGTTTAGAAGAAAGAATCATTGAATTCAATTGTTCAAGGTTTATGGCTGAAAAGCATTCTAATTTACTATCTAGTAATATTAGAACTTACGTTTCCGGGAGCTGTTGATAACACTATACTGGTCGAAGGCAAGAGGTCATTAATTTTGTTTCTAAGAGTAACAATTTTATCGTTAAAAAAGCACATAAAATCATTCCTACTGAGTGCTATGGGAATAGAAGGCTCAGTAGAGCTGTGGCTCTCTGTCAGCCTGGCTACAGTGCTGAAAAGAAATCTTGCATTATTCTTATTCTCATCTATTAATGAAGAGTAGTAAGCTGCTCTCGCTTTACGCAGTGCTTTCTTATATTCATTGAGAGTAATATGCCAAATTAAACGAGATTCTTCGAGTTTAGTGGAACGCCATATCCTTTCAAGTTGTCTCGACTTTTGCTTTATTTTGCGAGTTTCGGCATTATGCCATGGAGCTAGTCTATGTTGTTTTATTTTCTTCTTTTTCAAAGGAGCAACAGAGTCTAATTTTATTCGCAGCGCATCTGTAGCACTATCAACAACATGATCAATTTGGGGTGGTGTACATTTTGTATAAGTTTCCTCCCTTACATGCAGACAAGCTATCGAGTTAAGTATTGGTGGCTATAGCACTAACAGATAGGTTTCTGCTGCAGGAACCTTTGACCAATGGTTTGTAGTCTAGTAACAGTACTTCAAAAGTTACTAAGAAATGGTCGGATAAAGCAGGATTATGCGGTTCGACTAATAGTTGCTCAATTTCAATACCATAAGTCAGAACAAGGTCGAGAGTGTGATTATAGCAGTGGGTTGGTTTATTTACACTCTGACGGAAACCAATATAGAGTTAAATGCAACAGTAAGGCTATTTTTATCATCGTCAACATGAATATTAAAGTCACCTACGATAATTACTTTATCTGTTTTAAGAACCAAAGTTGATAAAAACTCAGAGAATTCTGTTAAGAATTCTGAATAAGGACCTGGTGCACGGTACACTGTAACAAATACGATTGGATGCAAAGTTTTCCAGGTCGGATGCGTAAGACTAAAAACAAGACTTTCAAAGGAGGTGTAATTTAATTTTGGTTTAGTATTGATAAGTAAATTTGAGTCAAAGATGGCTGCAACTCCACCTCCTCGGCCTGTGCCTCGAGCAATATGAGTATTGATATGGCTGGGTGGAGTGGCTTCATTTATGCTGACATATTCTTCATGTCTCAACCAAGTTTCAGTGAGACAGCAAATATCAATATTATAATCTGATATTAAATCATTTACCAATATTGCTTTAGATGCTAGAGATCTTATATCTTACAGGTCAGTCCTTCAGGGTTCAGTCTCCGGTTCATGGCAGGCCAACCCAATCTGGCACGGCATATGCAGCCCATTAAACAAGTTCCATCAGGTCTAGTCTGGCAGAGCTCAGAACAGCAGAAATTAAAAGAGACATGCACAACAGAACAGCAGTGGAATATAGATCAATAAAGCAATGGCAATAAATTGAGAGCAATAAAGAGAGACGGAACTGACAAAGTGGAGCGGGTTGGGGTGTGCAGAGGAGGAGGAAGATGTTTGATGAACAAAAGTATATTTGTCCTACACGAAGTTCAGGAGTCAAGTAGACCATCTGCTGTGGACGTAAGTGATAAAATAAAAGCAATCATCAGCATGGAAAGTGTTTATAAATTATTTACAGGTTCAGGGGATTTACAGTATATGCCAGCTGACTTAGCTACGGACCTGCTTCCTGTCCTCTCCATCTCATTATTTACTCATCCCATCTTCCACTCTGTTTGACCCACACCCTTTTACTCACTGTCTACGTACATAACATTGATTTCATATTTTTATGGTCTCTTTATGCCTTACACAATCATTTCAGCCCGTCTCCACTTCATCTCTCTTTCATCCATCTGATTGTCCTAGATTTTTTCCCCATAATCTCCTCATGTCTGTCTTTTTTTTCTACCCTCCCTTACCACCATCCCACCTTGGTCGCATCTCTTGCTTTTCCACCCGATGAAAAGAACAGGTGCCTTTTATCCGAAACATTTTATTAGAAAATTAAATGTTTATCAAGTCAAAGATGATCACCCTGCGTCCAACATTCAGGCCACACACACAAAGAAAATAAAAACACCAAGCATTTGAAAACTTATATGGAAGTCTAAAACCATGGCAGCAGTCAACGTTCTGGTGGTCTAGTGATTACAAACCCCAACCAGTGTTAATAGGGGCGTTTAAACAATATCGAACAACTACAGAAAAAAGAATGCTATACATATTCATACAAAATGTGTTTGTAATCCCCACAGGATGAGTCATAGTAACTTTAGTAATCCTGACTCATCATGTGGTATCATCATGTGGCCAATGCTTTGGCGAGCATGGGAAACCTTCTTAACATTAGCACGATGACATTGTTAGCACGTTAGCACCCTGACTCAGTGCAGACTGTGATTGACAGCCGAAGCAGGCTGTGGCAAACATCAAGGCTCAACTAAACAAAGGGTGGTCCAAAAATGTGTGGTATTTGTAATACTTGTGGTTGCCAGTCCTTGAAGTAAGCTGCTTAATTATAGTCACCTGATTGTGGGGACTGTATTCTGATACATTCATTCTGTTTAAAAAGCATTTGCCCTCTTAATGAATAATGGCGAGGCTTTGCTTCACCTGTTCCAGTGCTCAGGTGTGTGACGGCGCTCTCAGTCATCAGTGAGCGGAGCACCACGGCTAAGAGCTTCAGATTGGTCAGTGACAACGGTGATGTCCTACAGTCAGGTCAATGAGTGGATTTGAAGATAAATAATTGTTTTTTGCATGCACTGAACATCCAAAGCTCACTGCTGTTACCTTGCAACATAACACACAAGCCAATTTTGAGAAATGTTTTGAAATGTGCAATTTAGGAGCACAATCTCATCCCAGCAAGCAAACAAAGGTAGTAAAGTGCCCGAGTGTGTCGAGTGCGCTAAGCCCCCCCCACACTGATCCCTTCACACTGCCTCATGATTTAAGACGGGGAGATAACACACCAGATGCTCTCCTGTGGGAACAACTCTGCCACGCGAAAAGGAATGGCATCAAAGGAATCAGTGGAGTTGGGATTAAATAATGCATCCTACATGTAACTTTAAATAGCCGCAGTATGGCGGTTATTCAGATTCACTATTTGGATTCAAAGTAAGTTTACTGTCCATCAATGTGGGGGAAATGTAGTATTTGATGAAACAAATAGAACAAACAGTTATATAATAAAGCTAATGTTGTGCTTATGTGCATTGTAGCACTGTTTATAATGTTAAAGGAATTTGGAATAATGCTCTTTTACTTACACTGACCGTGTTGGCCTTGGTTTATGCTATGCCTAATTACTCCTGAAATGATTTTTGGATGTGGTGAATGATCATGTACACCTGTATGTGTACCCTGCCTTTAACTGGCTTGAACACCTCTTCTCCAAGCAACATGTTTTAAGGAGTTATAATCGTTATATAAATGAAGAAAGGACAAATATTGTATGAAGAGCCCGTGGCAGTGTATGCTAGATGATGATATAACATTATTTGTTCATCTGCAATAAACGTAGCTCATATTCCAAATGTGGAATTTATATAAGGGAGGTTTGGATCGTTTTATTAAAAAAATCCAGATTGTGGTTCTTCGTATCGATTCCGGTTGTTAGGGTTCTTGCTGTTGACTCTTTGTAGAGGTCAAACAGGTCACATGCTTATCTTATAAATAAAATACATAAATAAATGATTATAACATTTTACACAAATTGGCCTCATGCGGTTTATGAAACCTATAAATAATTTCCCAGTCTAATTTGGTTGCTTATGTTGAATAATATGAATCAATAATAATCTCTTCATTATTTTCTTACTTCACAAGTTAGTCATCATAGGTATCATTTGAGGGGTTCCAATGTCGTGCTCTACTGGCTAGGGACAAAGTCATGGTTAATACATATAGTAAAGATGTAGCTTTGGTTGTAGCGTTGAGCTACAGACACATGCTGGATGTGGCTATGTATTATTGCAACTGTTTTAGGCATTTGATCTGAATAGGAGACATTTGAAATTACAGATGTAAAGTTAACATTTTACCAGATCTTTTTGTTTTGTTTAGTGCCTATAATGAATGTTGTCTAAGGGGTATAGTAACCTGCATCTCTTCATAATCTAATATCTAATCTAATTATCTTCATGTCATCTATTTACCTTGATGTAACACACCATGTTGCTAATTGTCCTTTGCTTTTGTTTCCTTTTGTCTTTTTTCACCCTGTTTTATGGGAACATTCTTTGAAGGGGCACAAATACAGCATTAAAACACAGATTAAGTCAATTGTGAGTTCCTTACTAGAATTATTATAACATTACATAATGGGACATCAGACCAGTTAATAGTGTGTAACCAAAGTGATCTTTGCTTGATAATTATCAGCCTATTTATACTGTAACACTGAGCCTGTTTCTAATGTGTATTAATCTGCTGTCATAGCGTCACAGTTCACTTATAATCTAATCCAAGAGGGCCAGCAAGAGAAGAACCAGCTCCAAGGTTCTCCACATATATCTGAGATGAAAGACAGCCCAGCATAGGATTACAGGAGCCTTTCTTTGTGTTTCTGCAAGCTTGTAACACACTGCTTGTTCTTCAGGTGTTTAGTTAGCTTTGGAGATGTTAGAAAGCATATTATCTCCATCTGATCTACGCTTAGGCAAGCAGTTTCCTGCTCCTTTCCCTCTTTGTGCTAAGCTAGGCTAACCTGGCCTGTATCTGTGCTGATGAGATGAAACTGATATCGACCTCCTCCTCTGACTCTGGGTCAGTAAGTCCGTGTGGTTTTAGAGTCCCTATGTATAGAGCTCTTAAAAAAACATAATGTAGCATCAGTCGGTAATCAATACTGGGGAAATGTAAGTACATTTACTGACCTGTTCTTTAGTGCAACTGAGAGGTACTAAGACTTTACTTAAGAATTGTTATAGTTCTTTAACTCTTCAATTACACTACATCTCACATCTTAAGTAGTTTACTATATTTATCTTACAGCTGTAGTTCTAGACAGGCAACTGCTCTGTTCTGCAATGTCAAATTCCTTTTTTAAATAAACTATTGCAGACATTGATAGTTACCAGAGGACAAACCATAATGGCAATTATAAATGATGTCCTAACAACCAGCAGGTTTAGTGTTCCTATTCAAAATCAAAGTCTTAACATCTATGTGATGAATTGACATATACAGTGCATCCGGAAAGTATTCATACCCCTTCACTTTTTCTACATTTAGTTATGTTACAGCCATATTTCAAAATTGATTAAATGTATTTGTTTTCTCAACATTCGAGATACAATACCCCATAATGACCAAGTGAAAAAAGTTTTTAAATATTTTTTGCAAATGAATTAAACATATCACATAAACATAAGTATTCACACCCTTTACTCAATAAGTTGTTGAAGCACCTTTGGCAGCAATTACAGCCTCAAGTCTTCTTGAATATGATGCTACAAGCTTGGCACACCTATCTTTGGGCAGTTTCTCCCATTCTTCTTTGCAGATTGTCTCAAGCTCCATCAGGTTGGATGGGGAGCGTCGGTGCACAGCCCTCTTTTATTTATTCTTTTTTTTTTTTTTTAAAGCTACGGACCCAGAATCAGCACTTCTCTATCAGGGCTGAAATAGAGGGATATGAGACATGGCTACAATGGGTGATCTGTTTGGTATTTTGAGCAAAACACTTCATAGACATGTTTTTTACATATTTTTGTATATCTGAGACCTATAATATATACCTACAAATTAGGGCTGTCAAGTTAACGCGTTAATAACGCGTTAACACAAAAAGAAATTAACGCCACTAATTATTTTAACGCGATTAACGCATGTGTATTTTTTGTCCTCGGCCGCCCCTTAGTTTCAGAGCGCATCGAGTTTAAAATACCATCTACAAGCTGACGCTGACAGCCCCGCTCCTGCTGCCCGCTTGCGGCAGACCACACTTCCACGCTCACCGGCAGGCCCGGACTGGCCATCGGGAGGACCGTGAGGGTGTGTGTATGTGTAGCGCGAGCGAGCGAGAGAGAGAGAATGCGCACACCTTACGTGTATTGTTGTTGTTAGCATCTGGTGCTAGCTAGCTGCGCTAACGGATATAAGGAGCTGTTTCAATGAAAACAGACGAGCGACATTTCTCCGACAACTTCGCCGAGCACTTGACTTTATGCAGGTAGCCAGACAGTGGGACATTGTACGAAAAGTCAGCACACTCAGCACGGATAGTGCGCGCAACATGATTGCAGCGTCCAGGCAGCTCCCGTTCGAGCGTATGCCTTGAGTTGCACATAGCTCCAACGATCCATCACAGTGTCTCTCCACACACACACACACATACACACACACACACACACACACTTTGTGAGAGAGGTTCCAGGTTGAATTGAGGCGAATATTTGTAATGTTCAGAGGTTGTTGTGTTTAATATTCATGAGAATATTTGTCATTGTTCAAATGATAATAAACAAACATTTGCATAAAGCATATTTGTCCACTCATATTTTGATAAGAGTATTAAAATCTTGAAAAATATCCCTCTAAGCTACATTTAGAACAGACAAAAAATGTGCGATTAATTTGCGATGAATCGCGATTAACTATGGACAATCATGCGATTAATCGCGATTAAATATTTGAATCGACTGACAGCCCTACTAAAAATACTATAATAGGAGACCTTTAACATGAACGCAGTATTTCTACCTCTTACCTTGTGTCTGCCATTAAAAAAGTGAAATTAGCAGCATTTAACCAAACTGTTGTTTTGTTGTCTGATAAGTCTTTCAAGACATTCAGTATTTTCAACTAAAATCCTATCACGGGTGCCTTGAACACCCCCCTACCCCAACATGTAGGACTGTTCCTTTAAAGCAGATTCAGCAGCAGCCGTGGAGGCAGAGACAAAGTGGATGAGAGAATGAAACTAATTAAAAGTCTCTGAACCTGGAAGAATGGAAGGGAAGGCATTCTCTGTTGAAGTACAGGAGAACCTAATAATACTCTCCCTGTAAGATAATATGAAACAAATCCAGCCGAGGCATCAGCAATAACTGCCGTCTACCTTCTAACCGCACAGTCGAGACTTTTCACCAACATGTGATCCATGATGAGCAGTTGCATTATAATGTCCTGGAAAATAATGAAAGGCTTCGCCCGTTTTAAGCCTCCCTCCACCGGTAGTAGAGTCACAGCTGTGTTCTCACTCTGAATTTGCTCCACTTGTTTCAGGAGGGATATGAAAAAAAGATTTGGAGGCTAAACACAAGTAGTTCAATCCGAATTTTCTTTTTTCTTGCAGTGCAGCTAAGATGTCAGGCACGTAGCGAGTCAGTCAGCCACACAGTGTTATTAAGTTTTCTGCAATGCTTCAGTTATTCATAAAACCATAATAAAGGATCTGCTTTATGGATTCTCGTCAGGATGCAAAGCCATATCCATATTACAGTTACAATACAGCTCATTAATTTGGGGGTATTATAATAGTTACTGCTGGTGTGTGTATGTGTGTGTGTGTATGTGTGTGTGTGTGTATGTGTGTGTGTGTATGTGTGTGTGCGTATGTGTGCGTGTGTGTATGTGTGTGTGTGTATGTGTGTGTGTGTGTATATGTGTGTGTGTGTGTATGTGTGTGTGTGTTTGTGTGTGTGTGTGTGTGTGTGTGTGTGTGTGTGTGTCAGGCTGACTGCCCTGAGTTTTTCAGTGTACAGCTTACATTCTGTGCATTTATGATACTAGCTTTGTGTTGTTTGCTGTATCAATATGTAATTAGAGGCTAGGAGCCACTGCAGTCTGGACAGGCGGTGTGTGTGTGTGTGTGTGTGTGTGTGTGTGTGTGTGAGTGTATGTGTGTGTGTGTGTGTGTGTGTGTGTGTGTGTGCACTGCCATGAAGTTCCTTTATGTGCCACATCATTATACTTATGAGGTACAGACAACAGCCCTGCAGCCACTGAAGTGCGCAAACACACACAAATCAGATTCACAAAGACACACACACACACACACACACACACACACACACACACACAAACACACACACACACACACACACATGCACGCACGGTTTGCTGGTTAATGGAGCTCTTCTCTTCTTTAATGAGCGTTGTAGTCGTTCTTCTCTCTGCTGTCCCCCTCATTACCTCTCTGTCTTCCCTCTCTTCTTCCTCTTCCTCCTCTTTTCTTCTCATTTGTACCTGCGCCTCCCTCTATCTTTTTTTCCTTCCTTCACTTCTTCATTCAGTATCATCTTCCTTAATTCTCTTCAGTTGTGTGTTGCATCCTCCTTCTTTCTTACTTTCTTGCCTCCGTCTTTCTGCTTTCTTCTTTCCTTCTCTTCCTTCTTTCTTCTCACTCCATTGCTCCCCAGCACCGATGACACAATGTCAGGATACCATATTGTCTCATTCATTAGTGGTAACTCAGTCAAGGGCGAATTCTTCTTCTTCTTAGGTGTAGCTTAGTATCAAGCTTTAATTAAGCCTCTCTCACTGTATCCCAAATGTAAACAGCAACACATGACAACATTAAGCATGAGGTAGTTCAGTTTACCTCATGTATTTTGAAAGGACTAATTGACTGGAGCACACTGATTAATGTACAAGCCTTTATTATGACAGCACATTAACATTTCAACAGCTACCGTATCTCACCATCAGCACATTACACATGCAGTCCACTAACAGGATGATTGTGGTTTGATTGGATAATAAATACAACAAGAAGCTGATCTCATTCTTGGAAAAAAAAATGTTGGCTATGTCTAGTAATCTACATTAAAGAACAATCTGCTATTGTACTAAAGTTAGGATGGGAAACTTAGTAGTAGTTAAAGAGGACATATTCTGCTCTTTTTCAGGTGTATATCAGTATGTAGTGTCTCTCTAGCGTCTCTCTACGTCTCTATGCTTTAATGTTCAAAAAGCTCTTTATTTTTCTCATACTGCCTGTGGTTAGCTGGCCGGGTCTGTTGTGATTGGTCAACCGCTTCGAGATGTCCCAATTGTTAGCCTATCACGTATAATAGGGCGGTTTTGGCGCAGTGGGCTAGAGCGTTGATTATCAGATCAAGGGGCGTTGGTTAACACTAATTCGAAAAACATGTCAGTGGCCTACACCTGGAAAACCATTCCTGTTGTCTCATTGTTGCCCCTCTAGTGCACCCGGTGATCAGGGGAGGTGAAGGGCTGGGGAGAGGAATGTAAACTAAGGTGTGACAAAGAGTTTATAGTGAGGAAACTCTCTACTGAAGAAGTTACTGATACTAACTGTTTCATGGAGTCGCCTCACAATTCTCTTTCTGATTACCCAGACTTATCTAAGGTTCCTTCATGCTATCATGATCTCAAGGAGGTGTTTAGCAAGTCTAGGGCAACCTTGTAACCACCTCATCGTCCCTATGATTGTGCCATAGACTTGGTTTCAGGATCCACGATTCCAAAGGGTCGGCTGTATTCACTTTCTTTTCCAGAAAAAGAGACCATGAGGGAGTACATCACCTCGTCACTTAAGGCAGGACTCATTCGACCTTCATCCTCTCCCGCTGGAGCAGGCTTCTTCTTCGTCAGGAAAAAGGATGGATCCCTTCGCCCCTGCATTGACTACAGTCCACTCAACCAGATCACTATCAAGAACAGGTACCCCCTCCCTCTCATTGACTCTGCTTTTGATTTATTACAAGAGGCTAAAGTTTTCATCAAACTAGACCTACGTAATGCTTACCATTTGGTACGAATAAGGGAGGGGGATGAGTGGAAAACTGGATTCAACAGTCCAACAGGGCATTACGAGTACCTTGTAATGCCCTTTGGACTCACTAATGCCCCAGCTGTTTTTCAGGCGCTGGTGAATGACATACTCAGAGAGTTTTTGAACATTTCTGTGTTTGTGTATTTGGATGACATCCTGATTTTCTCTCCAGATGAGCAGTCACATACCCATCATACATCAGGTATTACAACGCCTACTGGAGAATCAGCTTTATGTGAAGGCAGAAAAGTGTGATTTTCATGCATCTACAGTCTTGTTCCTGGGGTTCATCATCTCTCCAGGACAAATCCTGATGGACCCGGCGAAGGTCAGTGCGGTGGCAGATTGGGTTACTCCCTATAGCAGGAAGAAGGTACAGCAATTTCTGGGTTTTGCAAATTTCTACAGACGCTTTGTATGAAATATTAGCTCCATTGCTGCACCATTACATGCACTGACTTCGCCGGGCGTTCCCTTTGTGTGGGGTTCCAAGGCCGAGGACGTTTTTGGAAAACTTAAAGTGATGTTTTCCACAGCCCATATACTAACTGTTCCTGACCCATTTAGACAGTTCGTTGTGGAGGTGGACGCCTCAAATGATGGAGTGGGGGCCATCCTCTCACAACGGGCTGCTAAGGACAATAAAATGCATCCTTGTGCCTTTCTGTCTCGTAAATTGTCTCCTGTTCTCCTGAGAACTGTTGGCAGTCAAGGTGGCACTGGAGGAGTGGAGACACTGGCTCGAGGGGGCGCAGCAGCCTTTCTTAGTATGGACTGATCACAAGAACCTGGAGTACATCCTTAAAGCTAAAAGGTTGAATTCACGTCAGGCCCGGTGGGCACTTTTTTTCAACCGTTTTTCATTTTACTTTGTCTTTCAGACCTGGTTCCAAGAACGGCAAGCCTGACGTCATATGACGTCTCCACGACCCAGAACCAATCCTTCCACCTAACCATGTGGTTGGAGTGGTGACTTGGCCTATAGTAGCTCAGGTAAAGCGTGCCAGTGGTGAGAGCCCGAAACCCAGTGGCTGTCCAGCCAATAGGTTGTTCTCACCTATATCTATGCGGTCACAGGTCATTCACTGGGCTCACACTTCACTGCTCACCTGTCATCCGGGGGTCAAACGGACCGTGTTTATTGTTCGGCAGAGGTTTTGGTGGTCATCTTTAGTTAAAGATGTTGCAGAGTACGTGGCTGCATGTACAGTATGTGCCAGAAATAAGACTTCGTCAAAGCAACAGATGGGTCTTTTACAGCCTCTGCCCATCCCCAGCAGACCCTGGTCTGACATATCCCTGGACTTCGTCACAGGTTTGTCCCCATCGAAAGGTAACACCACTGTCCTCACGGTGGTGGACCGATTTCTAAAATGGTACATTTCATTGCTCTGCATAAATTGCCATCTGCTAAGGAGACGTCTCAAGTTCTACTCAAACATGTTCGCATTCATGGAATACCCAAAGACATTGTGTCGGACCGGGGCCCACAGTTCACCTCCAGGTTCTGGAAAGAATTCTGCGCCCTCCTGGGAGCGTCCGTCAGCCTCACCTCTGGATATCATCCTCAGTCCAACGGGCAGACGGAGCAGATGAATCAGGAGCTGGAGACCTACCTGCGGTGCCTGGTTTTGTAGAACCCCGCAACCTGGAGTGAGCACTTGACATGTTGAATATGCACACAATGCCTTGCCTACCTCTGCTACCGGTTTTTCCCCGTTTCACTGTGTCTATGGCTATCAACCACCCTTGTTTCCAGAGTCCGAGAAGGAAGTGGTGGTGCTGTCGGCTCACTCTCTCGTTAAGAGATGCCACCGTATATGGGCTGCAGCTCGTCGGGTCCTCCTGAAGAGTTCACTCCGGATGAAGACGGTGGCTGATTGCCAGCGGCGGGCGGCACCTACCTACAGAACGGGGCAGAGGGTGTGGCTATCCACAAGAGACTTACCGATCCATGTCATGTCAAGAAATCTCGCTCCAAGGTTCGTGGGTCCATTTCCTGTTACCAAGGTCATTAATCCTGTTTCTGTCCATCTTCGTCTGCGGGTCCATCCAACCTTTCACGTCAGCCGGATTAAGCCGGTATTGGACAGTCCCTTGGTTCCACCATCCAAGCCCCCTCCTCCCCCCCAGGTCATTGATGGGGGCCCGATCTATGCAGTCAAGCGTCTCTTGTCCGTCAGGAAACGAGGTCGAGGTCGTCAGTTCTTGGTTGACTGGGAAGGATATGGTCCCGAGGAACGATCTTGGGTTCCATCCAGTTTCATCATGGGACAAGAACTTTTTGAGGACTTTTATAGAAGACATCCGGAAGTTCCTGGGCCATCAGGAGTCATCCCTAGAGGGGGGGGGGGGGGTACTGTTGTGCGTCGGCAACTGTGTTAAATGTTTTTTGTTAGTTTAGTTATTTATGTTCCACTTCCTGTTTTATTTTGTATTCACCGTCTCGTTCCTGGTTCCTTTACTTCCTGCCTTGGTTGTTTTCCCGGTATCGGCAGTGTCTGCCCCGCCCCTGATTGTTTCCACCTGTGCCCACTTACCTCTTATTGTCCTGTCTCCCTTTGTCTGTTGCCAGATTGTGTTTTGTCTTATGCCAAACTCTCCAGCGTCTTCCTATTGCATCTAGTTATCGTTACAGTCATTGTCCGCATCTATAGTTATAGTAAGGTAAGATCAGGTAGTAGTATTTTTCTAGTATTTTGTTAGGTGAGCATTAGTGTAGATTATTTATTGTATGTATTTTTGTAACTGCTTTTCAAGTAAAGACTATTTTTTTACTTGAATCCTGTGTCTGCCTTCGTGCTTTTGGGTCCACTGCTTGTACACCGTGACAGTGAAACTGATTAACAACCCCCTTTACTACTTAACTGACCAGATCAATATCCCAGAAGTTTAATTGACTTGATGCTATACCTCTGATTAAAAAGTGTTCCTATAATTGTTTTGAGCAGTGTACATCCTTACAACCATGTAAGACAGGGAAGGTAACACCTGCAGTCACATGATCATACAGAATATAAACAATCCAACAGTTTAACCATTTCATCTAAATTGCTTAATTTGGAGGTCAAAACTAAAGTGAACACACTTAAGATCAGTGGCGGCTGGTGGAATCTTTTCTAGGGCTGTGCCACATGCAATCAATTTCAGCAAACATCCGACTTAATGCAAAAAAAAACAGGAGTTTTCAGTGTTAATTTACCAGTCTTACATTGTAATGCCTCCATAAACAATTTAAGCATTTGAGACTGAGGACTATGTACAAAAACTTAAAATCAATGGCATTAGCAATACTTGCATACATATATGTATGTATATATATATGATGTATATAATATATATGTATGGAAATATGTATATATATAATATATGATATATATATATTACAGAACAACGGTATAATCAACAGTAATACAAAAAGCTGAAAATGTAACAAACTAATAATAATTATTCTTATTCTTAAAATCAATGTGGTGTGTGCCTTTAAAAATGGTGGCGGTCTTCAGGTGCTCCTCCAGCACAGTGTGCAGGGGGGAAACAAAATCCACCAATCCTCTGAAAATGCCAGGGTTGACTGAAGAGTCAGTCTCGTCATGCCCACACAAAGCCAACTCAAAAGCCCCACAAAACTTCATTATTTTTGATAAAATATGCCTGTTTTTATCCACCTCCTCATTGTGTTTCCTCACCGCAATCCTGTGGGCGTCGCCCAGCTGCGTAGCAGTTGCTTACTTGGGGCGATAAAATAATCCCCCCTCTCGTATTAGTTTTGAGGACGCTGATTGGCTACAGTTTATGACACACGTTCATATCTTGAATCAGCAATTGGCGAACCTGCTACAGAGACCCGCCTCCGTGGGGCTATTTCTCCATCGCCCCAGCACAGTACTTCAGTAATACAGTGTACTAGGAAAAGCATATATATTGCGCTAATTACTTTTAAATCATGTTTTACACATATTTCTGGGTGCATTCCATATTTTAAACACACAAATAATTGACAATTTATATAATTAATTAGTATTATTATTATTAATAATAATAATGTTTTTGTGTGTGGTTTAGGGAAGGCGGTGCCGGCCACTGCTTAAGATGTCACCAATATTGCCTCACTGCAAAGGTTTGTGTCCTGTACAGGACAATATGGAAAAACTCATTTGAATATGATGTAGAGGAACCATGACAATCTGATGTGCAATTATTTATTTTATTTTAAGATATTCCACTAGATAAGTAAAAACTCCTGAAAAGTCAGGAGAACAAAAAAGTCAGTAGGATTCAACCTCTGAGGATCAGGAATGTCTCCACACTCCATGGCTATCCAGAAGTTTGTCTTCATCGTTAGAGGACCAGCCGCCAACAACCATCAATACAGTGTGTATATTTATAATGAATATTGGATAAAACTATCATCAAGTGTTTTGAAAATAATGGATGTGTTCTCCACATGTACAGCTTGAAGTACATTTCAAATTAAATCTTGTGATGTGTCGACCGAAATAAAACACTGTTCATGATTGGTGTACTATGTTTTGTTATGAATGAAGGAAAACAAATGCAAAGAACTATGCACTTAGTCATCACACTGTTATTTTAATATATAAAGAATTGCTCATATAAAACATATCAAGCCAGAAGACCAAGTGTGTCATTTCTGTGAGGTGAGTGACAGATGTCTTGTTTGGGCTTTTATGCTCACAGCAGTACACTCTTTTTTCTCCAGACAAAACAGAAAATGCTCTCTGAAGGGACCAAGATACACTGAATGCACTGATCTGTACACATGTTACCCTCATGTCAGTTTTATATCAGCTACATGTTAGGACTAAAGTGCTGTAATGGACAGTAGCTGGGATGTGTTTGTGCTGGTTGGTGATTGCAATGTATACCACAGCAGTGCACCTGCACCTGTCTAACTGTAGCTGCCAAATATAGCTGCAAGGTGCCGAGAAAAAGCACGTCAACCCGTGAACACTTCACACAGATACAATTAGGACTTGTCTACCCACTGAGCAATTTTGAGATATAGCCCACTTCCTGTTCCTGTGTTTACTGCCCATTTGTCACAGCCAAAAACCTTTGAATGGGAAGAAATTGAGGAAAATATCCACTGAGGCGGTGTCAGTACTCCAGGATGGAAATACAAAGTAAAATACGTAGTAATAAAATAATACAGTGTATTTAAACAGAAACACCAACATAATAAAAGTATTGTTTTTTACAGTCAGTGTGGATAAATTATAGATCGTAAACATGAACAAAGAATATGGATCTGAATGTACTGAGAACATTCATGCTCCCCAGAGGATAAACTGTTTTCTATTTTGAAACTGTGAGCTGTACCAATACACCCAGGACAAATATTCTACCATACAGTAATATTAAAGGTAATGTCATTTTCCGAGTACATTAATGCTCCCAATGGATAATCCCACCTTAATATTAATAACAAAAGTACCTATCCACTGGCATTACTCTCAATACAATTTCCGTTTGCTGAATCAGTACTGCTTAGGCTCTCACAGAGGTAACAGCATATTTACCAACCTCTGTTCAAATTTTAAATAGTGTCTACGGATCCCCTGAGGTGTAGAATAGGTTAGTATGCTGTCTCACTATCTTTTTTCCTCCTGGAGCAGCTGTGGCTCAGCACAAGTAGAGCAGTTTCTTCTTTACACATGTTCAAGTTTCCTTCAGCAACCCCAATTGCTCCCAATGGTTGGGCCATTGCCATGGCTGTGTGAGTATGTGTGTAAATGAGAAGCAGGTTGCAATGTACCTTGGATACAATACAAATGCACTCAACCCAGTGTATAAATTCTCATTTTGTTTCTTCTGAATCTTGGTATAAACTCAACACCAAGACTGTTAAAGCCATCAAACTAAGACACATTTGGGCTAAGTGCAGACAAAAAACCAACCTTCCATGCAGTACAAGTAATATTGATAATAATAATACATTCCATTTTTAAAGAGCTTTTCCAAAAACACAATATGAAATTAAATAAATAAAACAAAAATAAACGATGGAAGAGGAAGCAGTAAGAACTGGTGGAGTTATGATGTTGGGAAGGGGGAGTTTAACTGGAAAAAGCAAGTTTGAAGAGGTAGTTTTTAAGGGCTGTTTGAAGGATGGTAGTGTGGTTGGTTTGTACATTTCCCCTCTGTGGGACAGTTAAAGATATTCTGATTCTGATTGACTGTCTTATATAGTCGTGGTGGGGATGTCACCCCCGATACAGAGCTAAGTCCTGGTGGTTTTTGTGGTGTTTGCATCTCCAGGCCTGAGGCAGTGGGTGGATGTGACGGTGCAGGTGGTTTGAAAGATAGAAAGAGGCCGGGTTGTTGAGGGATTTGTAGGTGGTGAGTGATATTTTGAAGTCAATCCTGTTTTTACCTGGGAGCCAGTAGAGCATGGGTCGGCAACAGGCGGCCCGCGGACCATTGGTGGCCCGCCAGCAATAATATTTGGCCCGGAAAATTATTTTGAGAATAAAAATAAAATATATATTTTTTTTTATTTTTACAATATCGGACCGACAGTCGCACATATAGGCTATAATGTCCGAATAGAGAATCTACCTACACCTAAAGAATGCTTATTGTACTTTTATACATGTTGAGAGTGAATGACACACAGCACAGGCACAATCTGGCAGCGGGATGCACTGACGCTGATAGTGGATCAATAAGTAGGTGGTGCCAACATGCGATTTTTGGTTTGAAAAAAATAACACCAGCACACTAAATAATTCAAACGTAATGTTTACTTATATGCAGTGTTCGAAATGGGGGTGAGCCAGGGGGAGCTTGGCTCCCCTAAAGAGGGGGGGAGCTCCCCTGAAGGCCGATTTTGAGATAAATAGGGGGAGCCCAAAAAAATATTGCATATTTGTGTCACACAGATTAGAAATAAAAGTGGTATTTGAAATTTTCATATTGATATTTTTTTAACTCTGGCTTTGTAATAAAAAATATGGCGAAACGAAAACAGCCAAGCCTCGCAGCTTTTGGATTCACAAGCATAGAAGCGAAGGAGTCTAAAAATGACAAAGGTATCCATGGCTTTTCATAAAAAATAAAAAATTTGGATGTGAGATTTGCAAAGAGACAAAAAGTATATTGATCTCCCTGCCGCTCGCAGAAAAATCCACCGGTGTGCACCAAAAAAAATAGGGCTCCCACGATAGCAAATGGGTTATTCGAACACTGCTTATATGTAAACAGTAACAAAGTTCAGTCAAAACATTGACAACAAAATCGGAGAAGCCGCTTGATCATGGAGGGCGAGGGGTGGTGGTGCATATGCTGCCACCCCAGTTGGCAGCTTTGTTTTGAAAGCAAAGTTTTGGCTCATCGGACATTTATGAGAGAAAATCCCTAATGTCCGAGTGCAAGTGAATGCAGCACAAGACGCGAGCCTTGTAACCCCTCCCCCGGCCCTGGTGCGAGCATGGAAATTTGATTGTCATTTGAACGGGACGGTGCAAAACGAGAAGCATTCGGTCTACAATGACAGAGAAGAGTTTGGCTGTACTCAGCATTGATTCAAAACGCACTAAAGCTTTGGATCTTAATAAGTTTGTGAGCAGGGGCGGACTGGCCACTGGTGGTATGGCCGATGGGTGGAGGTTAGCAGAAGTTTACGTGTGATATTGTTTGGCGAGCCATGGGGATGCTATTGCTATTGTCTGGAAGTGATTTGGGCATGGATGTGATCTCTGGCAGCAGCAATAGTTAAGGAGGGTTGGAGGCGGGCATAATTCCAGAGGTGGAAAACAACCGTTTTGGTGACGTGGTTGGCATGGGAAGGAGAAAGTAGAGTCGAGGATAATACCAACGTTGGGTGGAGTGGGGGATGCTGTCGATACTTTTTCAGGAATGACTGGGTAGAGCAGGTAAGGGAATTTGAACTGACTATTTATGATCTCTTGCAGTTGAATTGGAGGATTTTTGTCAATACCGAACTCTGAGGCATGAACCCAAACGCACAACTCAACACAGAAGGTCTTTTCAAAATAAGGGTTGCAGTCGAATTGTCCAAAAATCAGCTCCTATCGTCTTTTCCGATCCACTATTCCTTGACCTCTGTGTGAAACGTCACGGGGTTAAGGAATAGTGGATAGGAGAATTCAAAAGGACTTAGGAGAAGAGACTGCGGTGCTTTGAGAATCCGACTGCACTTTCACTATCCGACGTGTTTATGATGCGCCAGCGGACGTCATGAATGTGCGTCTGCTGTGGGGAAACTACAGTATTCTACACGGTTTTCCCCCATCATCCAAACCATTAATTTCAGTAAATAATGTCCCCTTGAAACCGTTACTGAAGTGATTTTTGAAAATTGTACTTTGATAACCGTTAATCTGCCCTTCAATGTGACCATATTCTGGATCTTCTCTGGGTCTGCTCTGGGATTCTTAAACTCCCGCGAAAAGGTGTGCCGCGTCACAGAGGGAACACGATCGCTTCCGGAGTCCAGTATCTGTATGCAAACAAACGATGGCGCACACAGCAGCAAGCTCCGACTGCGATTGTAGTTTAATTTTGAATGTGTCTGAGAGCTCATATGAGGATGAAGCATCTGATAGTGATAGCCTCGTAGACGATATTGACTATATGCCCTACAGATTCGAACCATATGCCTCTGAATCGGATGAAATTAACTCCGAGTCGGACAGTGGAGACGACAACCCCCCCGACTCTTTCCCTCCCTCGCGCGCGCGCACACACACACACACCACACACACACACCACACACACACACACACACACACACACACACACACACACACACACACACACACACACACACACACACACACACACACACACACACACACACACACACACACACACACACAATCCTAAAAAACACATCACGTTTAAAGGTTGTTGTTCTTACCTGAGTTTTCTCTTGTTGCTCGAAGTAGACACTTCGGGGGCGTTTAGCTGGGGGGTTGGCGAAGTCTTTGCGGCCTTTACGGATTTGGGAAGGCGTGGGAAAGAGAGTAGGCACTGCTGACGGCTTCAGAATCCGTCTTCGCGAAAAATCAATCCCAGTTTCAGCCATCAACAAAGGCCTTTCCTCGAAATTCTCGGCCAGAAAGTGGGCGCTGCATATGTAGGTCGATGTGGGGTTCATCACAGACCAGCCAGCCCTTGTGTTCGGCACGTTTTTCTCCCATGTGCGCTGACGCTTGACATCCGTTGGAAAGCTATGTATGCTGATGTTAAGTTCCTCATTTGCTGTATTGGAACAGCCAGACACAACGCATCGTCGAACCATCTCTACGCGTGACAAATCCCTTCTGTCCCTGTCTGGCTCAATGGGAGCAGAATAAATATGGCCCTTTGTGACGCACTTCCGCCTTCGTCCCGAAAAAGGAAACTGAGTGATGGACTTTTCCCGCGATATTCGAAATTATTGATATTTATCAATACGGTATCGCAAATTCATTTTTAAACTGATGGTTCGAGATGACTAGTAGCCCAACATTGCATTGCACAACAGTAGGTGGGATGGTGTCACAACCACTTTAAGGTGTGGTAAAACAAAAACAGTCACTAGAGGAAAACGTAACTAAGCTAATAAAACAAAACCAATAGAGGAAAACGTAACTAAGCTAATAAAACAAAACACTCAATAGAGGAAAAGGCACAGGGCAAATCAATAATCCTGGTTTGGCTAAAGATGCTGGTAGTCTGCGCGACACAACAAGACCAACTGGCACAAGACAAAGCGAGACTAGGACAATATATACACGAGGTGAGGGGGGCCAGGTGGACACAATCAGGGCGGGGTAGACAATCACAGACACGGGTGACACACGGTTGCGGGGCACACAGAGACCTGAAACGAGAGGGAGAGTTACTTTTCAAAATAAAACAGGAAGACACGAAACAACACAAAGACAGGACGAAAAACAATTTAAATATGTTCCGAGACATGACAATGTTCTGTTGCCTCCATTATTTAAGACAGGTGGTGAGAGTTGAACAGCTGGTGGGTGTGATGGTCTTGTAGGAAAAGTAAAGTTGTGTATCTGTCACGATCACAGGTACAGATCAGAACCCAATAGCACGACTCAGATACAACCAGTTTAGTAATGTTCAGTTTATTTCAGGTCTGGGACAGGCAGGGTCAGAACCAGGAAATCCGTCAGATAGAACAACAACCAGACAGGGGGCAGGCAGGAACTCGAGATCCGAATATAGGCAGGCAGGGGTCAAAACCGGGCAGGACAAGAATCTAGGATAGGGAGTATCAGAATACTGGAGAGCTTGGCAGAAAAGACAAGACAATCTGGCAAAGGACAAGTGAGAGTCAGGTGATATAAATACTGTGGAGTAATGAGAGAATGAGTAACAGGTGAGGGGAAGGGCTGGGAAGACCAGGTGAGGGAAGTGAGCTGATTACAAGAGCCTGGAGGAAGGCGGGATCTGAAATGACAGGAGAGTTACAGATGTGCCAAACCAAAATAACAACAATATAAGTGTCTAACTTGTGACAGTATCGTCGGCAAAGCAGTGGAAATGGATGCCATTTTGGTTAAGGATTTATCCGAGGTTAAGGATGTACAGGATGAAGAGGAGGGGACCGAGGACTGAACCTTGGGGGACATCATGAATGACTGACTGATTTTGAAGATGAGGACATGAATTGAACCAAAAAAAAATCTATCAAAAAGAATCTGTGGAATCAAGGATCACAAAGTCAGTAGTTCTTTAGTGCATTTAAATGCTTCCGGTTTATTGTATAGACTTAACTGATTATAATGTTACAAAGTTTATTGTAACAAAATTAGTCATATTCCCTTTTTGCTACACAAGAAAAACATTTGAATATATTGTGTTATATAAACCACCACTTCATCAGAACAGGTGGGAAAAGGGGTCAGCCTTACTCACATCTTCTCACATCTGCAGCATGTACTGTACTGTGAGTGCCCGGTCCTCTGGAGGGGACCAACTCTTTATTGGGGAGATCAAAACAAGCATAAGATATATTCATCTCTTCTGGCTATGAGGCTCACACATGATGGGGGTTCTCCGACTTTTGTCTGAATGGCCTGCCACATATCTTTGTGTTGGGGTCTCCCTCCAGTTTCTCATGATGCTTAAAATGCTGCCTCCTCAATGACAGCTTTAAGTCTGACTCTGGTGATGCTTTATGCTTTCTTGACACCGGACCAAAAGGCATATTTTTCTGACTCTGCACAGGTCCCTCACTTCAGTCACATTCATCCAGGCTTTGGTGTCTTTTCCGTCTTATCTCCACATCATCAACACACACCTCAAGATTTATGTGGTTCTCCTGAGTTGCAACATCTCAGAAGTTTTGCCATTCTTTGCATTCAAAGAGTCCGGCAAGGAAGCTTCATCTGTCCACACTTTTATTGAATTCCAACAAGAGGGCATGAGAAGTAGGGGTAAATAGGGACGCTGGAAGGATTTGTAAATGCTAGAGATGTTTGTATAAATCTGATCCATGGTATTATTTTAGCTTGGCTCTTAGGTCTTGTACTGTCATTTGGACTGTCTAGGCTGAGGGTGACAGAGTCTGCTGTATAAACTGTAAAGATCCCTGAGACAAATGTTTTATTCTTGATATTGGGCTATATAAATATAATTTGATTAATTGTTTGATTATCCCAGCTCTCTTATCTTTCTTCAGTGGGCAGTCGCACTGCTTTCTGTGAAGTTTCGTCTGGCCAGGGGGTCAGAAGATGTGTGTCAAGATCCATCGAAACGTATTCCAACCCCAAGCAAGGTTTATGGGAGCTACTGGCTGCATGGCTGGCTGTCACCATGGTTTTTTTTCATCATTATCTACGGCAGTTGTTGAGCCTGTTGCAAGTTTACATTTCCCATTGGCAAAACAAGATCATTTGAAATCAAGACGACCAGATGTAACTATCTCCATCTCCACTTTATTTTGAAGTTTACTAACTGTTAAAGGTTTATTTTCAACTCAAACTTTGGATCTGAGAATAGGCACCTAAAAGAAAAAGCATGTGAAACAAGCATACCAAATTCGAAGTGAAACATGGATTTTAATTGCTTGACTTAATATGTCACGAAAACTCTATTCAATCGTATCATTCAATAGTACATGAAGTGCATGATATTCCTGAAAGTTTTTTTTAACCTTAGCATTCTGCATTAAGGTGTAGGTTTATCTGACTCAAGCAATATATGATTATTACATATTGTTGAGATGCAGTGTATGCCATCTAGCAAGCAGTCATATCAGAGACGTTATTTACCTGTTAATTTGACCTTTTTAGAGAGATTTAGAAAGAAAAACCCACTTCTGGGGTCATTTCGGTGCATTTTCCATATCTCTGGAACCCATCGGTCGATTTTGATGATTGACATCTCTTTTTAACCGTTAGAGCCAATAGAATCGAGGGGAAGTTCCTAAAATCCATCTAAACATTACCCATTGGTGAATAGAGTGATGCGCAGCCAGAATGCCCAAAACCGGAAGCTGTCATACACTGTCGTAGCTATCATAATAGCTATATATGAAAACTCAGTTTTTGCCATAAATATGACGATGGATTATCAGTAATCATTTCAAAGTGACACAGACACATTGGATTAACCTATGGATTAACCTTCAGCAGCGTTTTTATCGTTTAAATGCCATTGAACACAACTTTTGATCAGAACAACAACAAAGGTAAGACAATGTCCCGTTTTTGCTCCGTAAAGCTACGTCGTGTGATGTCTGGGTTTGCTTCCCCTGCCGCGAGTTTTGATCGCTCAGAGATGATACTTATACCCCTATAATCTGTGGAATCTCATTTTGCTAGCTGATATATTGTTTGTGCAGATCCGATAAGTAATAAAGTATTTCTACCGTGAGTTCTGTGCTAAGTGCGTTAGCATTTTTTCGCTCAGGGCTCATTTAGACGCTTCTTGTGAGACTTGTGTTTTGTTTCGGTAAAAATGGTTTGTATCGTCAGTTAGCTGAGTTTCTTCCCGTTACGTGCATGGGTATGACACATTAATAGGTTTTTAAATGTTAAGAAGCCCTGAGACACAGTTTCGTGAAAAAAAACCCCGCAGCCCCCCTGCCGGGCTTAACAGGTTAAGCATCCTGCATTGCCTCTGCTCATTGTGAGACAAGAGTTACTTATTGAATTATAGATTTCCCTCCCGATGCATACATCATAATATATTATATTTGCAGTTCAGTTCCGTGGCTGGATGGTTGGTTGAATGACGGGCTAGTTGGCTGGTTGGCTGTAATAAGCTCAGATCAGCAGTATTGAGTTAGTTGAATCTGTTGGAATCTATTAGTTCTGGAGAATTTCAAGTGAAAGAGCAAATAGAGCCGACACTATCAGCTGGCTGCACACCTGGGGAGGGAGAAAGAGACGGGGCGAGAGAGACAGGGGAGAAAGGGAGAGAGAGAGGGAGTTGAGATGATACCTAATGTGGTGTGTAATGCTGTTTTTCTGTCTGTGATTGGCTCTATTTAACCCTGAGTAACCCCCCCCCCTCACCTCCTCTCCAGCCAGCTGGATGACTGACTGAGGAGCTGCCAACATATAGGCCATACAGATTGTATACGAGGATGTACTTTTGCTGCAATCTGTACCGGCTTTTGGAAGGAAATTCATCTTTATATGTCCTGACCCAGTCACTGTTACCTGGCCGTGCCGTCTCAGCGACATCTACGGCGAATCAGCACAAACCTGAACCCATCAGTGGTCAGAGGGAGATTCGGATTAGAGGATAGAAGTGGAGTAAGTGGTGTTAGAGAGGAGGAACAAGAAGAGGAAGATATAACTAATTAAATTATTCCAATCTGAGATCATTGAAAGTGGAACATGTGACCCACCATCTGATATAACAAAGTCTAACTTCAGTTTAGTGATGTCTTGGAGAAGGGTTGTTGTGGTGCTGCTGCAGATCCGTTCACTAAGGGCAAAACATTACAGTATACTAAATTGGATTTTCAACCCAACTGTAGAATGGTTTACACATATTCATAGGGGATTAATATTCCAGGGAATGAGGGTGATTAACATTAGTCATGCTGAACTGATCATTCATAACCACATTTTGACCAGGCCCCAAAAGAAACCGATTTTATTATTTTACAATGTATCGAGGATGTGCACACAGCCAGGACATCGAACACATTGTTACCCTGCCATATAAACATCCGTTTTTTGTATCACTCTTTCTCATCCTCACCTTTCCATAACCTTTTGTTTTGCATCCCACTTATTGATAGATGGTGCAGTTGTCAGGGGACAGCCAGGGGCCACTATGACGGGCGCTAGTATGAGATAGGGACCCTCCCTCACAAATAGAATGCATGCAAACAATTATGCATAAACTATACATAATCCTCACGCACAAAACTCCCAAAGCACTCTCACATATGCCCCATATAAACCTGGGATTAAAATGCAATCTGTGTCTAGACATGTTATCTGAGGAACAGCACATCTCAGAGGTGGAAATGCATGCAGAGCACATTGCGTCAGCAGGACCGCTGCCATTTATTTTCTGCATGCATTTATGAATTGTATGGAGAAATGTTTATGTTCAGATAGGATATATGGATACTGATTTTATGAATCAACACATGGTGTAAATGGGACATAAACACCAAATTGGTTGTTTGGCAGTGTTTCAACAGCAGATTTTCCAGAACCTATTAATAATAATGAATAGTAAAAGGTATACAAATTATAGAAAAAGAGAATATAATATAAAATAATAAGAATGTATAAGAAAATACATTTTGTACATTATATCACCAGCAACTGGTGCAAAAACATTCATTATAAATAACTCAAACTACTGGAAAGAATACACATGGAATACTATAATTCCATTATTACGACATCCCAATTTCAATTTAGTACAAAAATGCAACTTTAAGATGATGGGGAGAATGTGGTGAGCAGATCGTAAATCCCTGTCATTAAATTGGTCATGTAAAGCAATAAATAGCTTTTCAATACATGTTTCAATCAGAAAACTGTCAAATATTTGTTTTGTATTTCTCTAAAAACCCTTATCGTATTACAAGGAAAACCCCAGCAGAGATTAAGATGAAAAAGATTTTTTATTAATAAACTATGGAAGGATATTGTAAATAAATTGGGTTACACACAACATTATTAATGATCCTTTGGTTAGATGTAGTTATTAGTCTATCTATGACAAGGATGTACATTTTATAAATAGATTTTTATCATCATTTTACAACAGCTAGCGGATCTTACACAGGGGAATAATCCAGGCAAGAACAGCGTTTCATGACTTTTATTCCAATGATCCAACCTCATACGGTACGATGAACAAAGGTTTTATTAATCTTGTCCCGCCGCCTCTCCTGTGTCTTTCCCCTGGTAAAAACCATTTGACCTCTCTGGTGCGCTAACACCTCCACCTGTCTCCAACACGTACCTGATCACCAAGTACTCAAATCACCTGGTGCCCAAAGCTGCCTTCAAAATGAAAGCATAAATATTGACTTTAATTAACTTAGATGGTAGCACTACATTGTCGTGGATTGAGCAACAGGTAGGACCAATACGCATTAAGACAGGAAGCAGGTATAAAAGTACAAACAAAAAGCGAGCTTTATTAAAAAAAAGCTGATACAAAAAGAGGGGGACCAGACCAGAGGCCTGTACTACGAATCCAGTTCAACATACCCTGGATATGTTTGAGTTATCTGGCTTAACTAACCCAAAACAAACGTGATCTCGCTAGGCGGTCCTACGACGCTGGTTATCAACTCAGTAACTCAAGCCAGGTTTGCCCTATCTAGTAATGAGCGCGTTCACATAAAAGGGGCGGTATTTGGAGCATTCGACCAATCGGAATAATGGAGAAGTGTTACAGTTGAGTGAAGCAGGCAGGACCCAAATGCAGATTTCAAAGAAAAAATCCTTTATTTCAAGGCAAAAGCTGGCAAAAAACAGAAAACTACCCCGTGACACAGTCCAAGACAAACAATGAACCGACAGGGGAACACAGGGAAAGACAAGACTAAATACAGAGAGGGGTAATCACGAGACGAGAAACAGCCGGGCAGGGGAGGAGAAACACAAGGGCAACAGGTGAACACAATCAGACAAACCAGGGAAACTAACGACAGGGAGGAAAACACAGGGAGAAGGACCAGACAAGAGACAGGGAGGAAAACACAGGGAGAAGGACCAGACAAGAGACAGGGAGGAAAACACAGGGAGAAGGACCAGACAAGAGACACGGAGGAAAACACAGGGAGAAGGACCAGACAAGAGACACGGAGGAAAACACAGGGAGAAGGACCAGACAAGAGACAGGGAGAACAGAACAGCAAAATAAACCCCAAAACCTAACACATAAAACTCAAATCATAACAAGAAGCCTAGAGCAATATATTTCACCGCGGATCTAAAACATATTATAAAGGCCAAAAGCAATACGCTTGCGGCTGCCAAAAATCGCAAACACAGTTGGCAACCGATTGCAGACTCCGAGAATGCGTAAGTAAAATACGTCCTATGTAACAGCGTGCACAGCTGCACATCTTTAAAAAGTGTATTAGATGCACGGCAGTCATGTTCAAAAATAAATCCGGCGCTTCCAGATTAATTTTGTAGTTTATCTGATAAATAGTCATTAAAATACCAAATTGATCATTGAGAGGCAGCCTTTTTTTCTTTATAATATCATCGCCCAAGGGTCACAAGTGGACTTTAAGCCTAATATTTTTGTAATGCTTTTAATTGATAGCATTTTTTTTATTCAAGCTGTACATGACATTTTTTCTTTCTTTTTTCAGATGTAACCCCGGCGAGTCTAAAAGGACCTGGAAACAAATGAAAGTAAAATATAAGAACATCATTCGATCTTGTAAGTTTCCCTCTTTTGAGATCTTAAAAATACAACTACAATTTTGTATTGCTTCAATTAGTCTGTGTTTCATAACTGTTTAGGAAAGCGGTCGCATTTTTTCCCAATTCTTGCAGCTAACAGGGAAAACAATGACAAGAGGAAGACAGATTTCGCCAGATTTCACCCCTGCCGAGGAGCTGGCCCTCAGCAACAATGAGGGTCGGCCCTTGATGGTAGGGGTGGAAGGGGGGGTCTCTACTGACCCTGGTGGCAGCCGCTCCCACCACATTTGTATACAGGGTATGAGTCAGGGAGCTTTAAACAGCTGGGATGCTATAAAACACAATTATATAATATATCTATTTTTGTGGGAGTAAGTAACATGTATTTGATTGTTCTGCAGATGATGGGGAGAACGTGGTGTTTCTGCCCCTCCCCAATCAACAACTACCTCATATAGAGGTAACGTAACCTTTGGTATGTCACCTATATGGTCGCTGAATATGGATAAAATAGACCATTTACATTTCTTCTTTTTTTCAGGAGGGCCTAGATGATGAGACGCTGTCTGTTTGCTCAGAGAGCGCTCTGGCGGTACACTTTAGTATTTTGTTACCAATGATATGAAGTTTTCAATTTGCCCTAAAACAGATAGAGAGGGTGTGGACACGTTGCTTTAATTGATTCTTTCTGATTACTTGCACATGGTGGTGGTCTGCACATGGGACAAATAACTACTCTCGATTGAAAATATATTTGCTTTACTCAATTTGCAGGAAGAAGGAACTCTTCCTCCCCCGCAGCCTGGGCCCTCGACATCTAGGCCAATGTCATCACGACAAGTAATGAATTAAACTACATTTAAAAGTATAGTCAAGTTTAAAATGGTCAGCTTTCTTGCTGTGAGCCATGCTTGAATGTTAAAGCAACATATATGTGTTTCATGTGTTTCAGGCTGAAGCAGACACTCTGAGGGCTCTTTACAAAAGCACCCTAGTACAGGACATCGAATTAAAGGGCCTACAAATAGAGCACTGAAAGCTTTTAATAAAAAAAAAACAAGCTGGAGTTGGAAAAATTGGAGAGAGAAAGACAGGTAATTTTGTAACATTCACTCATTTATTTTCAAGTCAAATGAAAGGTGCATAGTAGGTGACCTTTAAATCTTTTAGGATACCTAAAAGGGAAATCCCTTCTTTCTTTACAGACAAAGTAAACCAAAATTATCTTTTTTTCTCTTTTTCCTTCAGGAATGGGTGAATAAATAAAACACTAAAGACTCCAACAAAAATCATCCAAGCTTCTCTGACAGCCCTGCCAGTAGGGTAGTCCAGGGTGATGGGGTCTACCACATCAGGAGGTTGGGGGTTTGCAGGAGGGGCCCTCTCCTTCCTCATTGTGGCAATGTTATGCAGCACAACACATGCCGTTATGATGCGGCAAGCTCTTTCAGGGGCCTTCTGAGCCCCCGCAGGCAGGTGAATCGGGCCTTCAGTATCCCAAAAGTAATTTCAATCCTGACCCTGGTGTTGGCATGGGCCACATTAAAACTGGTTTGTGGCCCTTCATCAGGGTCAGGATACGGGGTCATCAAGAAAGGCTGGCAGGCATAACCCCTGTCCCCGAGCAGCACTCCACTGAAGAGCCCTGAAGATAAAGGAACATTTCCATAAGTATACACAAAAGGCAGTTTAAGAAGCACAAAACAATAAGAATGAACAGTTGCCATACCCTCACACATACCGTCACATGTGGCCTGCAAAAGCATTTGGGGTTAACAATAGCCTACTTCCACAATAAGAGCATCATAGTCAGTGTAGCATCAATGTTCATTTGAAATGAGTCCATGTTATAGAGAAAGATAGTCCAAGTGTGAAACGTGTACTGTGTGAATATTTAAATGTGTGACTTCAATGTGTGTTCGATAAGTGAATGTGCAAGATTTACCTGAATGTTGAGGCTGTGGAATGATTTGCGATTAACATAGTCGCCTTCATTTTCTCCCAGACATGCAGATATCGGTATGTGTGTAGTAGTCTATACTGCCAAGCACCCGAGAGGGGTCTGCCTGCAGGCCTCCACTCTCAGGACACGGTGTAGGCTCCACTGTCAGGACACCTCCACTCTCAGTACAGGAAGTGACGATTCTGACGAACACGTTTTTTTCCCCGCCCCCCGAAGGACTCGTCTGATGGAAGTTTTCAAATCACAATGGAGACTCATCACGGAGGTGATGAGTCCGCTCACCATGCACTTTGGGTCGGCCTTGGTCAAGCCCTTTTGACCCCCCCAGCCTGGTTCTCGTAAAAGTTGAGTGCCTTTTTTCACTTTTCCCCCTATTTTCCCCGGTTTTATTCATTTTTCTTTTTTTGGCTATTTCACCCGGTTCCTTCTACAGGGGACACTGCCCGGTCTCGGGTGTCCCCCCACGGCCTGTGTCCAGCCGTTTCCCCCCCCCACTCATCCATATATTAACGGATTTTGACCATTTTTGTTGCATTTTTCTCCTCTCCTTTCACTGATCGAATGGCAAACGCGACCCACCATCGGAGGGCCTCCACCGGCCTGGCCTAGTGCCGGTGCTCTGGCGGTCGGTTCCTCCGAACTGCGGGTTCGACTCTGATGGCCGGGAGAGTGTGCTGCGTTGAGGTGGGGGACTTCCCCCACTCTGCGTGTCTCTTCCTTCCCGGGCCGGCCGATATGAAGCGTGACCAAGACGCACCGTCTAACTCAGGGGTCCCACCACGGGTCCCGCAGCGGGGTGGAGGTTCCCGGCTGGAACCTCCCCACCTCCGCCGCGGTGCACCCGGCAAACACGGTTGTTTCTCGAACACTCCACTGTTGTCTAGCGGGTGTAAATAAAATACAAGATGTCGTTATTTATATATACAAATATATATATCTATATATATAGATATAATAAGTGTCAGTGCGATTTTATTTTGTATTAGCGTGCATTTCCTGTTCGGAAAGTGGTGCTGTACTGAGAGTAAACAATACAAGGTGTCCCTATTTTTATATATATACTAGGGCTGTCAGTCGATTAAAATAGTTAATCGCCATTAATCGCAAATTAATCGCACATTTTTTGTCTGTTCTAAATGTACCTTAGAGGGATATTTTTCAAGTTTTTAATACTCTTATCAACGTGTGTGTGTGTGTGTGTGTGTGTGTGTGTGTGTGTGTGTGTGTGTGTGTGTGTGTGTGTGTGTGTGTGTGTGTGTGTGTGTGTGTGTGTGTGTGTGTGTGTGTGTGTGTGTGTGTGTGTGTGTGTGTGTGTGTGTGTGTGTGTGTGTGTAGACACTGTGATGGATCGTTGGAGCTATGTGCAACTCAAGGCTTATGCTCGAACGGGAGCTGCCTGGACGCTGCAATCATGTTGCGCACACTATCCGTGCTGAGTGTGCTGACTTTTCGTACAATGTCCCACTGTCTGGCTACCTACATAAAGTCAAGTGCCTGGCGCAGTTGTCGGCGAAATGTCGCTCCTCTGTTTTAATTGAAACAGCTCCTTATATCCGTTATCGCAGCTAGCTAGCACCAGATGCTAACAACAACAATACACGTAAGGTGTGCGCATTCTCTCTCTCTCGCTCGCGCCACACATACACACACCCTCCCGGTCCTCCCGATGGCCAGTCCGGACCTGCCGGTGAGCGTGGAAGTGTGGTCTGCCGCAAGCGGGCGGCAGGAGCGGGGCTGTCAGCATCAGCTTGTAGATGGTATTTTAAACTCGATGCGCTCTGAAACTACGGGGCGGCCGAGGACAAAAAATACACATGCGTTAATCGTGTTAAAATAATTAGTGGCGTTAATTTTTTTTTGTGTTAACGTGTTATTAGCGCGTTGACGCAAAAAGCTTGACAGCCCTAATATATGTATATAATAAGTGTCAGTACGATTTTATTTTGTATTTGCGTGCATTTCCTGTTCGGAAAGTGGCGCTGTACTGATAGTGGTGATTTGATTTTGTAATTCTTAGTGTGCATGCATTTCCTGTCCTGAGAGTGGAGGTTTCCTCAGAGTGGAGGTGTCCTGAGACTGGCGCCTGCAGGCAGGCTCCCAGGAAGCACCCTGGGAAACCCTATGAAATAGTAGGCTGCATTTATTATACAACAGTGTACGTCATAGGAACAACATTCACTGTAAATATATAATCACATATCAATACCTGCCATGTTGTAAAATCCCTCTTTGATCGTCTGCGTGGGACATGTGCCAGGAAACACAACGAAGGACTCTGTGAGCGCTGTCAGAGCATGTGCAACCTTATGAATAGCACTGCAGACTGTATTCTTGCTTAGGTTCTCTGCATCACCCACAGCATACAGAAAACTACCGGTTGCAAAGTAGCGCAAAGCAATACATACAGTCTGTGGCACTGTAAGTGCACAACATATGCAATATATGGCTCGAGGAGCTGACACAGATAAGTCAGCCCTTCTGACGAGAACCTGTATCTTTCATACAAATACTCTTCAGAGAAAGCCAAAGGGTTTAGTCCAGCGGTTCTCAAACTGTGGTCCGAGGGTACTGCAGGTGGTCCGTGGAAAAAAGCTAAATAAAATCCACTTTTTATTATCAAGGATTTTCGGGGACCTGAAGACACATTTTGAGTTGTATACACTGTTGGAAAGAGGAGATTCCTAGCTTTCTAATGATATCAGGCAGTGGGGTAGTGGTCGTTGGGCTCATCGGACGGATGAGAGAAAATCTCTAATGTCCGAGTGCAAGTGAATGCACCACAAGACATGAGCCTTGTAACCCCTCCCCCGGCCCTGGCGCGAGCGTGGAAATATGATTGGCGAACAATATTGTGGCTTTCCAAGTTAACATTGATTGACATGACTGCGATTAAATCAGCATATACTTCTGCCAGGGGATGCCATCCCTCAAAATCTCCTGCCACCCTCTTGCCACCCCATGAATATTTTTCTAGATCCACCGCTGAGTAGGCTATATTTTTCGTTTCGTTTATTTAATAAGTTAATTTGTTTTTTGTTTGTTTTGAGATTTAAATAGATTTTTAAAGTGGAGATAGAGAGAGAGAGAAGCAGCCCTGTCTGCTTAGTTGCAATACTGTAGCTCAAGCCTTTATGCAACTTAGGCCTATACATTGTTTATGTTACTTATATGCCTGTGTCCATTGTTTTTTGTGTGTGTGTGTGTGTGTGTGTGTGTGTGTGTGTGTGTGTGTGTGTGTGTGTGTGTGTGTGTGTTGAGCGCAGCGCCGTCTGCTTTTTGCAGTACAGTAACTAAAGTAGGAGCATACCGGTAGTTTTTTGTAGACCTGTCTGCCCGTTTTGTGAGTGCACTGCGCGCGTGCGCACTTGTGGCATTGTTTGGGATGACCTAATTAAAATACCGTCCACCGTCGAGACACATACACAATGCAGACAGACACCGGTCACAAAAGTATCAAATAGGCTTCAATTGACTTTTGATTGTCTATAATTAACTATAAAAAAATATCGGCGTTTTAACACTACGTTTAAATATGTACTTATTTTTACGGTTTGCATATGAGGTGGTCCGCGAAAATCCTTGATAATAAATAGTGGTCCGCATAAACAAAAAGTTTGAGAACCCCTGGTTTAGTCTGTCCCTAAAGATCCTCTCCCGCTGGAGAGCGCCTCTCAAAATTCTCGCTCCGAGCTCCACAGTGTCATCGACAAATGGCAAATTTTCACAGAGATTTCATTGGTCGATAGGCGGAGCTTTTATAAACTGATCTCTTATCCTGGAACCAAACCTGCTACGGAGCAGGTTTGCCGTTCAGCATAAGTTACCATGGAGATTTACCCCGGTAAGAAGAGAACCAGCGTCGTAGGACCGGAAACCCAGAGTTTCCCTGAAGTTAGCTCGCTAAGCGAAAATCCGGCTTCGTAGTACAGGGCACTGGTGAACACAATCAGGCGAGCGGGAAAAGGCGGGAAAACAAAGGAATTAAAACAGGACACAAGGAGAAAAGGCATTTCAAAATTAAACAGGAAACATGAAACACAAAATCATGACATAAATACATATACATTAAAAATGACAATAACAGCAATAAAATAAATGTTTAACTATTAAATATTATATAAAATCAATATATACCTCTAACACTATGTAAAGTTCCAGTTCTGACCTCTCACTCGCTCACACTCTTTGTCCTTCACGAACATGATTGAACACCCCTGCATTGACTCAATCCTATTAAAAACTTACCACAGTATATAACAGTGTAAAACTACCACAGGGTGTTAGCTAACCTAATAGCTATCTTTAAATCACATCTGGTATAATCCTACTAGTTATAAATTAGGAAGCAGCAGAGTCAATATCACTATAAAGTAACTTTGGTGTCCCCATCAGAATCACTCAGTCATCATGAAAATGTAGCAGAATAATGAAACTCTGAGGTCTTATTATAAATGGCCAAACATTTACACACATATCAGTACAATGATAAGTCTCTTGAAATGTGTTTCTTTCATTTTATACTGTATCCACTTGGATGTACGTGATTTTGGCATGTCCCACACACTGCTCTGCTAACTACAGTGTGTGTAATAAGTGATGAAATGATACTACATTTTTAAAATAATGATATGGTTTTATTGTCCACAATGAGTTATTTGATAAAACGAGTAATTTTGATCATGTATATTCTATTTTCATAATAATATTGAACATTTTGCTTGTGTCCCTGACATTGCTGTCCACCCTGTCATTATGGGGTAACTGCCCCTATAAAAAAACATCTGATGTTTTCAGTGACATTACTACCACCATTTTGTCTTTCCTCAATGGAGGCTGAGACATTGGCTATAGTTGCAGAGTAAGTATTTAAACTTATATTTCGTAATTTTAATCATATTATGTGTGTAGTTGGATGTTGTCAAGCTTAACATGTCCACTCTGTCATAGTGAAATGTCAATTAATAGAAAAACCTTTCAGAAATTTGAAATATATTTGTTAAACAGTACACTGTAAAATATTACCATGATTTCACAATATTTAGCTGTAATATTTTACAATAAATTACTGTTTTACCACTTTACAGCCTTTACCTGTAATCTTCACAATATAATACTGTAATTTTGAATTTCACAGTGATATCAATGCAGGCACAGTTAATTACTGTGAATGTACAGGATAAATTATTACCAGGATTTCACAACATGTTACTGTATTATTTCATAGTAAAATACTGTATTCAGTACATCCTCTGTGATAACCATAGACTGTATATATAAATGGACGTAGTGTCCGTGACGTCACCCATAAGATTCTGCAGAGTTGCCGAGAAGCCCTTAGTAGGCGGAGTCGGCCACTAACGGCTCGACAGTGACGTCAGAGTCTAACTCCCGCCTGCTCCAGCCTGCTCCAAATAAGGGCAAAGAGGCGGAGCCGAGGCGGGACCTCCTGCCTCCGAGCTGAAGTAACAGAGTTAGCTCAGGCTAAGAAGCTAAGCTAACATGAAATACATGCATACCAAGTTACTGCGTGGCACTGGTTTTGATAAAACAGTGTAGTTCCACTATATAAACGTTACATTCATAATCAAACGAGACAATCTGCAAGAGAATTAGCTATTTTTTGTTATTCTTAATGCTTGTCATTCACACGTTAATAAAATAAAAGAAGTACCGATACATAGCAGAACAATTGTGGCGATGTTCAGCTTAATAAGCCTTGTTCCACATCATTTATTTAACTAATACTACAGCGGGCTGCAGGCGAACAAGTCCGCGTTTCGCTGCATTCCTTGATCTCCAACAACGCTGGACTCCGCCGCCCGGAGCGAACGGAGCCCCCTGCGGCTCCGTTAGCTCCGGCGGCCACCACTGGGATAATTGGGTCCCCTTTTAACATTTGCTCCCGTTTAGCATTATGGGCGTCATAGCCATAGACTATAAAAGTCTTACCCAAGGCTGAATCATAAACTAAACTGTATATATACATGTATAAAGGGTTACGTCCTTAGCTGGCTAATAAGCTATATAACAAGCTAAGCTAACAAGCACACAAACACCTGCTAACGGGGTTAACATGTATAATATTATCATTTTAGACTTCTTGGAAGTTCTGTTAGTACATTCAACCGCACAGCACAACATTTGAATTGTCTGGTATTTGTAACAACGTTCCCTAAAAGGCACAATCACCACGAACACGGCTAAAGGGTAAAATACAGTAACTACAACTATCTAACGTTGTAGCCTAGCAGAGTTGACAAGTTGTTGTTAGCTGACAGTGAGGCACGTACCTGTCCATCAAAGTGACCACGCCCTAATTTATGCAAAAACTTTAAGACCTAATATAAATAAAAGGGTCGCGTTATAAAACAATTCACTCAACAATGAATAATCATTAAGATGGAATCTAACTATATTCCGAATAATTTGTATTGCATCCAGGGGTAGAAACATGTTTATTTCTGCTGTAAATTTGGGCATTTTAACATGGGGGTCTATGGAAATTCATCCTTTCTGCAGTCATCGCCTATCGGCCAATAGATGAACTGCAGTTTGTGGCACTTCCTTATTGGCGTCCCGGCTCTGCCCCAGAGTTTGCCGCTTGGTAATAACCATAGACTGTATATATAAATTGACGTAGGGTCCGTGACGTCACCCATAGGATTCTGCAGTTGCCGAGAAGCCCTTAGTAGGCGGAGTCGGCCACTAACGGCTCGACAGTGACGTCAGAGTTCAACTCCCGCCTGCTCCAAATAAGGGCAAAGAGGCGGAGCCGAGGCGGGACCTCCTGCCACCGAGCTGGAAGTTCCAGAGCTAGCTGAAGCTACCAAGCTAAGCTAACATGCTCCCCGTCTGCACACTGCCGTTGCCTTTTACGTTTCTAAGGTAAGCGGACATGAAACTATTCAGCAAAACTATAAATAATAATCTAAGTTATTGAGTTTTTAGCATAACACTTCAGAATCTTAAAATCCCTTGACGTTTGTATGCAATTGTGCTAAATGCAACACTGGAATCAAGCAAATATTAATATGTTTGCATGACATTAGTTATTTATATTTTGCTGTCACTTAATTATACGTTTAATACATTTAAGTCAAGCTAAGGTACATGTGATGGTAGCTAGTTAGTGCTCTTACCTGTGATGCCTCCTCCAAACAGCATAATAACCAGACTATCATTAAAACTAAGTACCAGTTCTAGATCCTTGACTTTAGACAAACAATTCAAAAGACAAAATGTATTTAAAGACCAATCTTTATTTGAAGGTGCCTCTTAACCTGGGATATTAGTTATACAGTAATAGTATTGACAATCTAACAAAACTGAGCAACTCAAAAGTCAACTTTATATTTCTTATTGTCTAAAGCATTTATTATTTTCATTTTTCCCCTCTCATATTCAGTGTGGACGGATTGAGACAGCGTGGTGTCCAGAGAGCTGCAGAGACTTCAGGGAGAAACCTCCGTGTGATGGACGTCCTGTCTGTTGGTTTGGAGAGGACTGAGGGTCTTTCCTCTGCGAGGAGGACCAGGCCTGATGGAGGACCAGGCCTGATGGAGGAGGACCAGGCCTGATGGAGGAGGACCAGGCCTGATACAGACTGATACAGATTTGAAATTGTTCTGATGTCAGAAACGGGGAGCTCCGCCTATATGGGCAACTCTCCACCTATCAGGAGGAGACAGCCACGGCCATTGCCGCTCGAAAGCGCTGGAGACGCTGTAGACCATATGCCAGGCCTGTAAGTGGCGCTGTAGTCTGCCACAAAAGCAGCGAAGAAGACTTTTCTCAGAATCAGCCCTTGCAAAAACAGGACTGGAAGAGAGCAAATAGAGCGAAATGAGGCATGGCTAAAATGCATGATCTGTTTGGTATTTTGAAAAAAAGACTTCACAGACATGTTTTATATAGGTATGGCCCTACAATATATTACTCAAATATAGCATGATAGGTCCACTTTAAATGAAAATGTGTGCTTTTATTTAGACTTGCTCCAGTTTTGTTTAATGTGATTGCAGACAGTCTGAAATATCTGGTGTTCAGAGTTTCTGTTAGCCGGTAACGGTCATAGTCCAGTAACATGCTGAAGACCGGCAAATCTAAATTTTTCCGGTCAAAATAATTTCCCCTTACCGCAATATCGCATCAGTTTCGCCTCTTATGTGACAGACAAGAACGGTAAATTCTAATGTCTAACATTTAATGTGGAGAAAGAGATTTATCCTCCTAAAGGGGACATTTTAACCCCTCATGTAAACAAATGCATAATGCTGCGCTATACTTTGCCGCGACACCCCGTTGAAACCAACGCTTATTGTTTGGTGTCCTTTGATAAGCAGGCTGTCATATCATTAGCCAGAACTAGCTAGATCTGATCGATATGGACATAAACGCGAGTGAAGTCTAATCGGACGGGAGAGAGAGATCAGATCAGTTGCTGCTGACGGAGACACGCAGCTCTGCATGATCACCTGCAGCTCTACATGAAGCAGCTCTATGATCACCTGCAGCTCTACATGATGCAGCTCTATGATCACCTGCAGCTCTACATGATGCAGCTCTATGATCACCTGCAGCTCTACATGATGCAGCTCTATGATCACCTGCAGCTGTACATGATGCAGCTCTATGATCACCTGCAGCTCTACATGATGCAGCTCTATGATCACCTGCAGCTCTACATGATGCAGCTCTATGATCACCTGCAGCTCTACATTATGCAGCTCTATGATCACCTGCAGCTCTACATGATGCAGCTCTGTCCGCTGTGACGGACTTGTGAGCGGAGCAAAACATACACTTCAAGTTAGAACTAACACACTTAGCTATTTTATCTACCTCTGGAACAACCTAAACTAGTAAGAGTGCCACAGTGACGCGTCCTAAAACTCGGAAGTAAGCTTCTTCCGGTTCCCTCGACAAAAAAGCAATGCAATTTTCCATAGGATTTTGGAAAATAGCTCGAAATAAGGTCTTTGGCCGGCACTTTTCTCATTTTGTCCGGAAGATTTAAACTTTAACGGACATGTTGACCGGCAAAAAACACATTGCGACATTATTGTCCCTGATATTTCTTCTAACATTTGAAATGTGTATATGTGTATATGTCAATGTGTTTTTTCTCTGATCCCACACTCACAGAAATATTTAACCCTAACTTTTAAGATTTATGTAAAATAATTACATGACAAAGTTCCATTTAATTTTTTTAATATTTTGAACATAAACCTACCTAATAAACTTTACATGATGCATATGCATCAGTGTAATAAAGCCTATTCATTTGAAATGCATATTCACCAGGTTTATGTATTTAGTATTAATATAATTTATTGAATTTAAATGCATATTAATCAGATTATGTATTCAGAATACATTAAGTATATTTGTTTGAATTACATAGTAATTAGGTTACCTATTCAAGATGAATAATGTGTATGTGTTTGAAATACATAACAATTTAGCTTAAATTCAATCAAAATGCATTAGATTTTTGTATTTTTGTGATTAATATCCAATTAATTTTTCTATTTTCCATTCAACAATATCTCAATGATTCATACAATCAGACCACCTTGTTGATTCAACAAATGTATTAACATTAAAGCAAACCTCTTCTCTTCACACAGACACAGTACTCAGCAGGTAGTGTAGCTCTTCAACCAAGTCATACTGCTGTAGATGGAACATGTAAAAATGTTTTCTAACTTTAATAGAACAGAGGCAAGTTAGGAAGGTTAAACAAAGTGTTGACTGAGCACCTGCCGTTTCTAGCTTTCTGTGTGTTCGATATGTGTGAATCACCTGAGCAATTTGAGTTTCAGTGCTTGTACTTTGGGGGAAAGCTTGGACGATTCCAGGTCCATCAGGATCTTCTGGTAAACTTCGAATGTATTCTTCAAGCTTTTTGGATAGCTTAGATTAAGTGCGTAGATCAACCCATAAAGCATCACGCATGCATGGTTGATACTCTGGAGGTTGTGGAGAACTTCGACCCCTTCCAGGACCACACCGACATCTGCAAAGCGTCCACCAGGACCATCAGGATCATCACTCAGCTCGAACGGTGTAGATTGCCATGGTCGTCCCTGCGACGTCTGCCTCGGCCTCACGGCATTCGATGTCCTGAAAGATGGAGGGAACAGAGAACAATGAGCTGTGTCACTCTAACCTTGACCTTTGACCACCAAATTCTAAGCAGCTTATCATTGAGGCCAAGTGCGTGTTAGTTTGAAGAAATTCCCTTAAGGCACTGTAGATATAGCGTTCATGAAAATGAGATGGACACAAGTTCAAGGTCACAATGACCTCAAGATCTTTGGCTCCCTAAAAGCCTGGAAAACAAAACAAAAAGTCAAAAAGTTACATTATGTATAAATGGAGTTGTACATTCAATGATCATCAACTATTTAAATATGATAAAAAGTGGTGTTTGAGCATTGTTGATCACAATGAGGGTCGTGTTAAAGAATCTCGATACCATTTTTTACCGTGTTTGTGGGTACGTGCCATAAAGAACAGCATGTTGTGTCTCATTGCTTAAAAGTAATACTCTTAATCCTTTAATTTAGTGAAGTTTTAATGGTGCACATGAAACATAAGATAGTAACTTACATGTTCATAGGTTAGTCCTCCTCTGAGGGTAAGGTTCCGAGCTTCTTTAAGATGTAAGGATTTCCGGGGAGACAGAAGAGACTGCACTGTATCCAATGAAGCCTTTGACCTGCCACAATAAATCAACAAAACATCCCAACTTAAAATGTAAAAAAACACAGGACCAGGAACCCATTTTATTCAGAGATCTGTGAAGTAAATGAAAACATTCTCATCAGTAATCAATATCTGAAAGAGCCAAATAAGAAACTGTTCTTTGATACAATGTAGGGGAGAAAGGACAGTAGGAAAGAGGCAAACCTCTTCTGTCCACCCCCCGCTCCCTCACTCCTACCCTCCGCCATCTCTTCTCACCTCCTCTCTCCTAATCTCCTCTCATAGGGTAAGGTTTACTCCTCCCTCCTATCCAACCCTCTCCAAACCTCTCTTGTGCTGTCCTCCCTCTCTCCTAACCTAATTCTGTTTCCTGTTAGGAAATAGAAGGAACTAACCTTTCCCTATCCTGACCTTCTCTCCCCTAACCCATCAACCCTTGAAAATGCCCCTTCTACTAAATAGAATCAGTCCCAACAGCCAAAACAAAACAAAGTATCCTTACTACTACACTGTTTTATGACTTACCTCTTGACATCCGGCTTTGGCTTTACTGACTGCCTCAGATCCTCAGCTGCCTTTTGACAGAGAAAAACAATAATTATCCCATTATTTCTCTCCATGGATATCAGCCCTAAATACACTACAAGGTATGGTAAAGGAGGAAGACAGGAATGGCATTATCTTTGTAAACTACATTGTAGAAAAAAATTGAGAATTAACTAATTTAGCCCTACTTTTACACCTTTTTAAAATCCTATGCTTTATGTATGTGTGAAGTTACACTGTGGTAGGAGGTAACACACAATAAAGCTATATGTGTGAGAGCAAGAGAGAGAGACACAGACAGACAGACAGAGGGAGAAGATCTAGGGGAAGAGAGAAAAAGCAGGACGGAGAGACAGAGAGAAGAGGGAGACGGCCAGACACAGAAAGAGGGAGGGAGAGAGACAGAAAGGAGAGAGTAGGGTGAGACAGACAAAGTGTGATAGGATAGAGAGGGAGAGAGAGACCAGTTGATCAGTCTTGTGTTGGTTAGAGTTCCAGTCAACATGTCCACTTACTGGCAATAACTTCAAGGAAGACAAGAAGGCTTCCCTCTCTGATGTTCTCAAGGCGTTTGAGTTCATAACACAACATGCATCCTAGTGACACACACACACACACACACACGAGAATCAAGCTGATCAGAATCAAGAATCAAAACCGACCTGACATAATCTGAAAGGCCTTTCTTACTAAATAACATTTCCAAAACAGGTGTCAATTACATAACTGCTGCTTTATGAGAACAATCAAGTTTCTGTGTCCTCACCTTCTTGTTTGGGGCAGAATTGTCGTCACTGGCATATTGGAGGCGCTTAGGTGCCAGGACCCGACCCTTAACCTCAAGCTCCTCCGGACCATGTGGATTTACTTCCTACAAGTGACAGCAGTACCACCATTGCCTTGAGGGAATTTCTTACTCAAAACAAACAACCCATTGGACTCAATGACGAACTATTGGTGTTCAAGGTCAATGTGACCTAATGTCCATCCCATTCTCATGAACGCCACATGTTATCAGGCACACCTGGAGGGAAATTAATTACATCTGGCACAAAGGACAGAAGGATGACATACTTACCACATATTCTTTGACCAGTGTGTCCAGGTCTTCATTGAGGTAGATGCTCAGACAGCTCAGCACACAATCAGGCCTCACGTTGATGTCTTCATTCTGAAACAAACATTACATGATTCCATGCTGGTCAGTGTCAGAGACGCATGTGCTGAGGCCAGCCAAGCCACTGACATTTCCCTCCTTGACCATCCTGAACTCACCTGGTTTCACCCCACTCAGTTAAAACTCACACAGGTCTGAGCCCGTTCACTACACAGTAATTTTGAAAGTGCCTATCCTTTTCCAAACCGTTAACAAAAGGAGCTTCCCATATGGCTGAGTCAAACAAACCATATGTGTATTAGGTTAGACCAAAAATACTTACATTATCCGTCTTTGCCATCACGGCTCTGATCTTTCTTCCTGCAGCTCCACCTTTGGTATGGAAAACTCTGATCAGGTCGTCGGTCAGGCGGTCCAGTTCTCCAAGGAATTTGGAGGTCAGAGGTACAGTCGTCAGCCGCATAAACTCCAAGTTGATCTGTAAAAGACAACACAGACAGGATACAGACTTAAACAGGGGCAGCTGTAGCTCAGTTGGTAGAGGGGTCATTCATAGACCGAAGGTCAGTGGTTCGAATCCCGGCTCTGACTGTCCACATGTCAAAGTGTCCTTGAGCAAGGCTAGCACACTGCACAGTTGGGTGCACAAAAGCGCTATTTAAGTGCAGACCATTTACCAGATGTGTGACATTGAATACATGAGTTACTAAACTTCAGATTCATACTTACCTCACTGACGTCAAATAGTGCTGGCCATTTGTTTAGGAACTCTGGAATCTTTGGCTCCTGGAGAATCTCCTGTCTCCTAAGCGAGAAGGTACGCTGCATCTTCTCCTTAATCACGGCCTCGTCCTTTTTTTTCTTTTTTACCTGAAATGGAATGAAACTTCATTGTCATTATACAGTACAGATTCTTGTAAAACGAGATTTGGTTAGAAACTCTCCGCAAGGGTACACAATACAATTGAGAAACAGATAATAGAAAGGGAAACGCTAAGCTAGATGCTAGACAATATGATTAGGGAGTAAGAATATTATACAAACTGAGTGTAATAGATAAAGAAAAATGAACTGTGCAAAGTAACCAGAAAACAGCTGAAGTGTCCAGTGCTGTGCAAAATGAACTGTTGGGCTGCTTGAGCTGAGCTGGACAGGAAGTATAGTGCAAAAACCTGCACTTTTTTTTATATCTAGAACAAACTCTACAGGCTCAACAACATTTAACACTTTTTTTAAGTATTCTTTTGTCTTATACGCTGTAGCAAGTGCACCACCTTTCCCCAGTTCATTCACCAGAGGATTAGATTTACACAGTAAATCAGCTAATTCATTAACAACGACACCATCAACCTCAATGTTTTTGTTTTTGAAAAAATCTGAAAGACTGCTACAAGTTATTGGCACAGACACAGTACTCAGCAGGTAGTGTAGCTCTTCAACCAATGCATCTACTGCTGTAGATGGAACATGAAAAATGTTTTCTAACTTCAATAGAACAGAGGCAAGTCTTTTTTCTACAACTTCAGGAAGGTCCTCTGAATTATCAATATCACTATCTGCATCTGACAGACTATCATCTATGTCTGCAGAGGATGTGGGCCCATCATCAGGACTAGCAGACTGAACAGTGACTTTAACTACACCTGCCTTAAAATCTGATAGACTGTGGGGATTATGTTTACGATTTTTATGTGACTTAAAAGTACCATATATTTTTGTCTGAAATGCACATCCCTCAAACATACAAGTTACATCTTCATACTGTCTAAGATGTTGATAAGTATGACTAAAGTAATCCTTCTCAGTTGAAAGTTCTTCACACCCACACGTCTGACATGTGAACGGAGTTGACTGAGCACCTGCTGTTTCTAGCTTTCTGTGTGTTCGATATATGTGACTCAAAAGGTTCTTCCAGGTTGTGAATGTGCAAGGACACTCTACATATGGACATGGATATCGGCATGTGCGGCCATGGTGGAAATGTCTCAGCCTAAAATGTTTTATCAACTCATACCTGGAAGATAGTGAACTGTCACACAATTTGCATGGTTTGACACGATCGCTCGCGGCTCGCGCACAAAATAGACCAGACGCCGAAACGAACGACATAATCGGTCAACATGGGCGCCGAAAGGAAAATGGCTCTGCATCTCGGCGCCAAAAAAAAAAAAAAGGCCACTTGAACTGATGCAACGGGATTACAAACTGAAAAAGTGCATTCGAGAAGTTCAAACAAATAAATGTATATATAGAAAATTGATGCACTGACACAAGTTAGATTCAAACATTTCTATGTAAACAAACGGACAAACACAAAAACACATCTCTCTATAATAAACCATTTAGGAGATATTCACAGATATGTAAAACTTTAGACTTTTTGTCTAAATCTAAAAAAGTGTCTAAAAAAATGCACCCCTACCCGAAAAGCTTTGAATGAAATGCATTTCAATTCGCCAATCATTGATTGTTTTCCTACTCAGCATAGAGCACCAAGTTTAGTGAATTGCTAGCTAACGTTAGCTAGCGAGCGCCGGTACACAACACGTGGTAGGACTAAAGATAAAACTGCTTACAATCATCACAAACTACGTAGATTTGATCATCAATGAATTGATATTAATGTAATATGATAAAAACTGCACAAATAATACACAAATGGATGTAAGTAGACAAAGGATGACTCGGAATAAGTAAACCAATCACATACATTTTAAATAAAATAATCTTGTTTGTTTCTCAGCTTTGATTATTTAAACCATGTTAATATGTATTAAGTAATTACATTTAATATATTTTAGAATTGACAGATTTATACAGATTATAATTAATTTCAATACATACATTTAAAAAATATGAGTATTTAAATAAAATCAAATAGATTTATATGCTTAAAAATAAACTCTACCATGATTCATTTCTGTCAGTGCCGGTTTCACATTGCTGTGTTGCGACCAATTTGAGACACACGCAAAACCAAAGGCTGCCCTCGTCCAAAGAAGAGAGGTACACGTTGTTAGAAAAAAGGTGCAGGTTTTACTTAAATTGAAAGGGGCACCGCTGCATGTGCCTTAAAATAAACGATGCAACATATAAATCTATGTAAAATGTAAAGTTGTTGTCTTGGCTTATTGTTTTCAGGGGCTTCCTGGCATTAACCCTGAGACGGGCTCGAAAGCCAAGAAGAAGCGTGGCGTTATAAACCCCCATGTCAGCACATTCTTTAGAGAACTCCTGGACTTCGAGTGGATGTCTTTGTAGACATGTCCAGGACTAATGTAAGGCACTCACAGTCTGTAGAAAGTTTCATGTGAAATGTACTTTGCACTTGAATGGAGGAATACAAAGTTAAAATGGGTATTTTCTTTGTTTTTCTTTGTTGATTGAGCAGATTCAATTGTGTATGGTAAAATCCCAGTTAACTAGTCAAATGTACAATATATTAGAGTATTATTTACATTTTTATATTTACAGTAAATTACTGGCTACTGTGTTGCATTACTTTTACAGTAAAAGTTGAAAATATAGGTAATTACTGTAATTTATGTACAGCAAGGTACCATAATACCACAGCTCTGTATGCTATATCCCAGTACTTCCATGGGCATGGCAAGTGTAAAGTCACAGTAAGTAGTTGGAGTTTTATTCTAATTTACTTTAAAATATCTACAGTAAATTACTGTGAAATATTTACAGTAAATTACTGTGAAATCCATGCAACTAGTAGCCAGTAATTTACTGTACATTTACAGCAAAAAATGTTACAGTGTACACAGTCACCTTGCTAACTGAATCATGTTGCTAACTGAAGGTCCACCATGTGCTCATTAAATGCTAATATTAGCCAAAAATGTCCACCCTGTCATGACAGGGTGGACATGGTACAAATAGTTTGCCATAATGTCATTATTATCCAAATACTTTTTCCATTAACTGAAATATATTGTTGAGAAAGGGACTAAATAGCTTTCTGAAAATGTACATTTTATAATCACTATGTAATTACAATGTATTTACTCTACTTTGAATTTGTCCATTCAAATGCACCGTATGGGGATATTGACTCAGCAAGTGAAATGTCAGTCCACACTCTTTGGGAGGGAACCCTCAGAGACAGATGTGTTTAAGTGTAATGTAAACTCTGGTTTATTGTATTTGACAGCAACACATTGCGTTATTTTACGCAACTATTTAGAGAGCTAATATATTCCTCTTTCTATTTCCCCCCTTTCTTCCTCCATTTCTCACACTGTCACTCCAGTTATTTCCCAGCCTCCCCCTCTTCTCCTTCTCTCCCCCCTCCCTCCATCACTCTTCCGAGTACAGCCCTATAACCAACAGTGATTTGATTACAGCGTAGCTACGGCCTTTCTTTGTTATCAGCCTTCATAAATGTTTAAGGAGCATTAAGGAGACGCAAACAGAGCAGACGGATGGACGGGGGGGGTATCTTAATGCTTAAATGACCATTACCCCTCTCCATTTACAGATTAAAAGCTTTACTTTGTTTCCTCCGCCTACTCCTCATCCTCCTCTCGCTCACCATCATCCCTCTGTCTGCGTTCGTCCATTAGGGCTCTGGAGAATCACTTCTGTTTAGCGAGATGACGGCAATGAAGAAGGCGTTAGACAGATGAGGAGTATAAGGGGGACACAAAGAAAAGGAGAACAATGGCTCCAAATGTTAGTCTGATGAGGTCATTTTACTGAAGGTCAGTCCTGACTTATTCACGGGTGATCAGTATTGGGCTGTAGATTTGGAGAATCCTCTTTAAGACACTGGGACTGGCCTACCGTGCTGAGATTGGATAAAAATGGTGGACCAAGCTGCCCATTGATATCAGGATAGAAGGAGGTCTGCACATCTTCCATTGCACACTTGAAACCTACCTGTTTCCACTGCACAATGAGTATTCAAATTAAAAACCCAAATAATTCAAGGATTCAAGGCTTTTACATAGCTACAGTGTAGTTATGACAATGACATTCTCAAACAGTGCAGACCAATAAGAAGTATGTTGCACTCAAAAAGGTTTGCATATTTGAAGGTTAACCCTAACCCTTACGAATGACACAACGCTCAGGACGCAAATGCACCTCACCAGGTAAAAATGAACAGACAGATACAAATTTACCAAGGCTTTTAATCAGAAGATCGATTAAAAAGACAAGAAAAAACACAAAACCCTCACTTGGAGGATCAGAAACGGATACCTTCAGGATCAAAAAATGATAAACAAAAAAAAATGAACATCAAGGAGTCAATCAAAGAGTGCTTAGTCACGAGGGATGGCTGCAGACATGGCATCAAGACACAAGACGAACTGGCAGAGAACAAGGGAGACGCAGACTATACACAAGGGGAGGGGGCACAGGTGAAGACAGTCAGGGTGGGGTAGACATTCGCAGTGGTGGGAAATACACAAAGTTAAGTGATCTGAAACAAGAGGGAGAGGTTACTACAAAATAAAACAGGGAGTCCCAGACAAGGCATAGGACAAAGACTTGAACAAGATGAATGAACTTAACATTAATGTCTGGACACCATCATACTTGGATTCTTGCTGGGCTGAGATTGTATACTCTTGGTTGATTGCTTTCATTATAAGTTGGGTATGCTAAATAAAATATAATGTAATGTAAGCAATGGTATTGGTAAGTGTAGTTTTAAAGTCCTAGTTTAAAGGTAGGGTAGGTAAGAAGAATGGAGAAACCAGCTCGAGTGCGCTAGAATTTGAAAGTACACAACCGAAAAAAATCTGCCTCTTACTTTAGACTTCCTTACAGAGCCCCTCCTCCAACACACACGAACGCGCACATGACCAATGAGGGCACGAGATAAGTTTGCGCACGAGATGGAAGGCTGACAGGCAGGTAGGCCATCCAATTATCTGCCGCGGGCCGAGGCAGATAATTGGACTTGCTTTTTACAGCGCCACGGCTTCCACAGATGAAATATTTGTATATATTTATTGTCAAAGCATTTCATGTATTCATTGCTATCGGGATGTTAAGAGCATTCCATGGAATATAACAAAAAGTGTTTCTGAAGTGAATTACCTACCCTACCTTTAAGTGATTCAGTTGGGCTTATTCTGATCTAAATACTGTTTCAAATGTTAATACAGTACTTGCTGCTTTTTGTATGGAAAATGGACTGCATTTATGAAGCACTTTTCCAGTCTTTACAACCCCTCAAAACACTTTTATATATACAAGTCATCATCACTCATTCACACACATTCACACAGAGGCAGAGGCTGCCATACAAGGTGCACCTGCTCAGGGAGACTAACATTCACACACACACACACACACACACACACACACACACACACACTTTGTTGCCCGTGACATTGGGAGCAATTTGGGGTTAAGCATCTTGCAGACTTTGGATCAAACCACCACCCTTCAGTTGGAGAGCAACCATCTACCTCCTGAGCCTCAGCCACCCATCCATGCTAGAGAAGTGTAGGTCTACATAAAGACATTCATGAGGCTTCTTGATCGGAGACATAAACACCCTCAACCTGTTCTTCACGACATGCTGCATACATTCTACTTTGAGCTCTTTCTGGATATGTGAGGTTAAGTCAAGATGCCACTATGCAAACCACCTGGGGGTCACCCTGTCACCCAGCCAGAAGACACACTTCACTATAGACACAACCATACTCTACCTCCTGAAACCCCCTCCCTGCGTATTTTTGAATGTTGGAATGGCAGGGCAATTCTTTAAACTCTCAGACACCAACAATTGAGATACATACTTCAAGCTGTGGTTAGCCCTGATGTGCCGACGTGAGAAGGTGTCCAATGGGAAACATTTTTCACCGGGCGGTAAACACTATTTGGAGGGGGAACAGATTTTGATCGTTGAAAAATCTAGTTATCAATCAATCAAGTTACAACTATCAATTATTATGAATTAATTTGATATTGGACAATTCTACACCTCACAAGTGCCATACCATCAGCCTTTATATTAAAGAGGCCCTATTGCATATCCATTCTTTAATGTTCTTTATTGTTCTCATACTGCCTGTGCTGCAGCACCTCTTTTCACCCTCTGTCTGAAACCAGAGCCCAGTCTGCTCTGATTGGTTAGCACTAGCCAATAGAAGCGTGAGTGTTACATAGTGATGTCACTATGTTACTGAAGTAAACAAATGAGTCCAATGGAGGCATGGAGAGGGGGAGGGGGGACAGGAATTTTAGCCTTTGCAGACCATTTACATGCACACAAACCTATAGATAATAGGTTAAAAAAAAAGCTGAATAGGGTCTTTATTGTTGCTAATTCAAAATATTCCTTAACCAAAGTTCATTTGTCATGACCAAAATCTTTCCCTTAGCTTTGCTATCTGGCTGTTGCCATGCACAGCTATTGCACTGTACAGATACTTGAAATACTGAAAAAGTTAATGTTGAGCTTGAAAGAAGATTTTCATTTCCATCGCCCTGCTTTGTCTTATTTTTCTTAAAAAACTACAAGCTTTTTGTTCTTTGTTATAAATATCAATATCAACCTTCAAAAGAAATGCTCCGTCAAACTTTGTATAGCAATTAGGCAAAACAGAATATAGTTTTAAAGTTTGCAGTGAGAATGTGTGTGTATGAGGTTTGGGGGAATGAGATTGAAGTGATGGAGGTGGATTTGGAGGTAAAGAGAAGCTGAGGCTGAATTCAAACAGGGTCATTGGTGAGAGATGAGCCATGCAGGCTGAAAATACACAGCGCTAATTCTGGAGAAGCTCCTCGGAGACTGAATGGCAGCTCTGGAGGAGACGCAGGACACACACACAAACACACACACACAGTAGTTCGCTGAGGAGCTGCCGATTGGCTCTGATTTTTGCCAGCGGGGTAGAAACCCGACTGATTATTTAATAGGCCTTAGAATGGACCTCGCCGGGAGCTCTGTGTGGTGTGTGTGTGTGTGTTCTTTTACTTCTGTCTCTGTGAGGATTTTTCAGGTTGCCATTCAATGTTAATTTATTAGCCTGATGTCTGACATTTTATACTTTAAAGTTAGTTAACCTGTGACATAGAAATAAATGCTCACTTTTGTACTATTCATCACAAATTGCTACAACACAATAGTGACTCAACCAAAACCGTCTTTATGAAGCTTTTATTATGCTCTCCAAACACCTGAGGCTTTATCACTGTGAACCAATGGCGCGCGGCACCAGAGCATTGGGTGTGGCGAGTGATTTGTGGTAATTTCTGTGGCCTGAGGTGAACAGCAGATCTGTAGCAGACTTGCAAACAGTGTGGGATTAGTCAGAATACATTAACAGCTTTCTTGTGTGGTGATGACCAATCACATCAGCCCATTTCCTTCACTGTAAAAACAGAACCCTATTAGAGCTTACACTTTTGAGAAAAACAATCTGGACCCAAAACAGATACATTTATTTCCCCACATTTCCTATGATATTGTGCTGTGTCTGTATCAAGTAAGAAGGAAGACCATCAAATGTCTATCTATATAGGAAATTATTTGTGCAGTGCCTTGCTCAAGGGCACCACAGCAGGGCCCAGGAGGTGAACTGGGACCTCTCCAAGTAGCAGTCCACACTCCATATTTAGGTCTGCTCGGGGACTTGAACCAGTGACCCTACAGCTCACAGACCAAGCCCCTACTGACTGATCCACTGCCGGACGATTGTTGTAGGCCGACCCGGAAGTTAAGGGACAATAAGCAATGGGATGTTTCCATTGGATTTCTGAATAATAAGAAAATAAGATGAGGAACAACAAAACTTGAGAATCTCTTAAGCTTGTGAGAATCACAGACCTTTTTACGCCTTTAACTAAAAACCCATTAAAAAAAAGTAATGATTCGATACATGCAGCCAGAAGGGCTAAAAAGCTGACTATTTTCCGGGTTCAAGGATTCAGTTCACACCACTCTATAAAGCCCAGCATATTTAACATTTAAAACAATTCAAGTTCTATACAGTTTATTGTTTTAAATTTGTTCGGGACGGGCGGCGCAGTGGTCTGTTCGAAACCCGCTCCTGCCACCACTGCGTCAGGCCGTTGTGTCCTTGGGCAAGACATTTCACCCGAATTTGCTCCTGTGGGTATTGTCCACAGTACATGTATGATATTAATGTGTACTTGTAAAAGCGCCTCGATGACTTTGAGGTGTGAAGATGGGCGGTGTGGCGGTGTGGCGCAGTGCGCTGTGCGCTGTGCAAATGATTATCAGATCAAGGGGGTGAAACCCGCCGCCGCTGCGTCTGTAAAGCCGTTGTGTCCTTGGGCAAGACACCTGAACTTGCTCCTGTGGGTATTGTCCACAGTAGACCATTACATGTATGTATGATCTGTATTTGTAAAGCGCTTTGAGATTCATTGATAAAGCGCTATAATAAATATAAGGATTATTATTAAATATATTTTTATTTGAGATTCAGTATTAAAGAAATAATATAGCAAAAAAAGAAAGTACAGCAACATTACACAATTACTGAATAATTTGTTCCAACATAGCAGGAGAAGTCCAGAGTGGGTAAATAAGACTAGCTACGAACACTAAGAGTGTATACTGCTGAGTAAGATGTGTTTTGTTCATATTCAACATTTTAAGGGGAAGTCTTTAAAGACTGAGGGGAGTTAATGGATAAGGAACTGGGTGTGATCAATGGACTGTCCTTGCAAGTATAGCAAAAACAACCATAGTGTGTGTGTGTGTGCGTTCGTGCGTGCGTGCGTGCGTGCGTGCGTGCGTGCGTGCGTGCGTGCGTGCGTGCGTGCGTGCGTGTGCATATTTTCCTTTGTGCCAGCATCAAATTAGTTTTTAGATATCAATGTGTTTTCATCAGTCGCACACTGACAGGCTCTATTAAAAACACCCTTGGACTCATTCTCGTCTCAGTGTGACGGGAGCAATTCCTGTGGCAGGCAGGATGACGGGATGGAGAGCCGTCAGGAGTTAACACATATCCAATTTTAACACATTTTTATTCAACTTGATTTATTTACTACATCAGGCCAGTTTTAGCATGCTGGTTACAGGACAAACACAGTATTGTTCTGAACCTGCAGGATGAACCGGAGTGTTTTAGTCTCCCAGGAGCAGACGTTTCAGTGAGCTGATGCGGGATGGAGGAATGTTAGTGGTGCTCAGATCTTGCTGTATCAGGTCATTTGTGTGGGCTGCAATCTGTCCTACACTTAAAACTACTGCCTGAAGGAAAATCTGCCTGTAAAGTCAATTGAAATTATAGCTATCCCTGCATGTAGTACGTGTGCATCATTATGTATGTGCATGCTTATTACTATGGCCATATGTTCCAGCAAATGCCTTCCCCAGCTCCTCTGAATATCATGTCGTTTGGAGACTAGATCAATGCAGACGCGTTCAGATGCATGGGAATGTTTACTCGTCGTCGTCCATCTGTATGCAGCGTGCGCCGTGTTCAAAGCAACAGTTAGCGAGCTGTCAATCTCATTATCCCGCAGGTGGAATATATCACTTATGCTCATGAAATTCTTTATTTTCTCCAAGTTTTGGCTTTTCAGTAACCAAAAATAAAGAAGGTGTCTTGTTCTATATGTCACCTGAAGGCATTCAAATCACCACAATTTGGAGATACACCTTGAGATCATCCATACCTGCAACATATGCAGCTGTCAAAAACATTCAGCTGGCCTCAGTCAGTCGGTCATGGCTATAACCTGCTTGGTTGGAATGGTCTATTGTCTGGATTAGAGCAGAAGCTATTAAATGTTTTAGGAATAGCATATAAACTGAATAAAAAGGATCCACGTGAATATAAAGGTATTTGTACTAAACTGGAGGTAGTATTTTATGCAAAAATGTAAATGTGCAATAAAGAAGACTTGGACAAGTCCAGTTTGTTGTTGTATTAGCTCTATACTTTCAATACATTGGATTTGACAGGAAACAGTAAAGATAATGTGCTGACTGTCATCTTTAATTTCAGGTTGTTTTACTCATCAGATAAAGAGTGTAGGAATAGTCTTTGTTTTCACACGTTACCTCCCCAAATGAGTTTTTTTCTGATTTATTCTGACAGTGAGAGACACCAGAAAGCCAGTGGAGAGCTCTGTGAGCTCAGCATTGGTGTGACACGCTCTACCTGGTGAGCCTCCACTGGCTTCAACAGTTATAGGAGCTAATCGTTTGAACAGTTAAAACACCTATAGTCGTCATATTATAATGTTTGCACTTCATGATCTGTCAGGTTCCTCACACACACACACACACACACACACACACACACACACACACACACACACACACACACACACACACACACACACACACACACACTGCAATCGTTGGCTCAGGTTAGTCAAGAAACTTCTCGTGTTTGATCATAGAACTGATGGTGTTGCCTGTTAAGCCTGTCACTTGTCTGGTTAAAAGTTTCTAAAACACAATAATTCCATAGGAAGGCACATACAAAAACACATCCAGTGTATTCCTCCAGAAGATCTGATGGAGCCTGCTACATTTGGAGATAAAATCAGCAATAAACCATCATAGTAAAGGTTGTCTGTAATCAAGATGTTTTCAAAATGGTATCATTTCGTTAGGTTCAGTTTGAATAGAAACTACTTTTAACAAAGATGGGTAATGTGTAAAATAAAACACAAGCTGTCTCTGTTTCTGCTGCAGGCACATGTGTTGAGATGGTTTAGTCCTTTTAATATTTAAAAGATTAAAAATGATCTTTGATTCATGTTTAGCCAACGCCAATGAATAATCCGAAAATGACTTACCCAGTGCCGGTTCTGACCAATTTGCTCGGGGGTTCCGGGAAGAAAATGTTAAACATTTTAAAGTAAAATGCTTCAATCTGGTGCACTTTGAGCACACAATTAGACCTGATCTAGGGGTACAACTCTAAACACCCATATGTAAAAGATCAGTTTACATTTTAACAACCAAATAAGTATGTGAACATAACCAATAACCTACCATAGCCAATAACAAATAAATGTAACTTATTTTATTTTTGTTGTTCATTTATATCTTATTTTACCTAGTTAACATTTATTTATTTATGCATTTTTCTAATCAATCCCGTTTTAAACTATATTTTTGGTTTACTGTTCTGTAATATACATTGGAATCATTTCAAACCTGTTTGTATCCTAATAATTATAAAGGTGTGCCTTGGAAATATTTGTTTACATAAATTGTTATCAAAACGTTTGAGACCCACTGAGATAACTTAGTCCAAAGTGAACTATCTAAACACTCAGAGTCCTTTACCTCACTGAGCTGTAGTTATCTGAGCCTCTCAGTCTAACTGGAGAGGACTCTCCCTCTCCTTGTTGTAGAAACATCTCCTTATAACCGATAGCGCAGCTAGCACCAGATGCTAACAACAACAATCCCCGGTACCACTCGCTCGCTCGCACTTTGGCTGTGAGCTGCGGGCGCCTGATAAGCCAACATCCCCCACTTTCCTCACTTACAGCGCCCATCGTACAGGGCAAATGAAACGTGTAAACAGGGGGAAATGGGTGTTACCTTTACTTAATTAGATAGTGGGAATGCTGACACAGCATTCCCACTATCTGTTATGCTACACACGAAATTCTTTATTATTCCGTCGGGTTATTTTGCACCACTTCTCCTCCCACATTTAACATCGCAGAAACTCTGTTCAAACATCAAAACGTTCAGCTCGGTCGGGAATCGATGGATATTACTTTTATCATTCATAACTTTCATAATTCCAGAGATACATCCCATAATACATCCCATTTTTAACATGGAAGTCAATGGAGAAACTCTTCAGACTTCAACAATCTTCATGCAACTTCAACTGCTAACTGCTCCTTCTTCAACTGCTAACTGCTCCTTCATACTTTCACTCAGAAACCTCATTCCAACTTTAAAATGTTTGACATCTTTCTGACATTATTCGTGTAACAGAACTTTTAAATCTGATTCTTACTTTTAGAGATATTAAACATTGTTCAGACCTTGGTAAAGAGGCCTTCTTCAGATTTTAGAGTGATGTCACAGCTAGAGTGGAGGACAGATTTAATTTTGCCTTCATATTTTCTTTTAAACCTGCCATAATTCCCAAACCCTACATTCCTGAGACATAATTTTTCATGACAAACGTAGGAAAACATCTTGTAGCTTGAAAGATAAAAACAAATTAAGCAAAATAATTAAACAAAATGCCTCTTGAGGGCATGAAGTGACAAAAACTTTCAACATGTCTCCATTAAAACCCATTTTAAGTTCAGCCTCACCTTTCCCCACCACAGCAGCCGCACACCTTTAGTTAATCTGCCAAAAAGGCCACATTATTAACCCGAAAGTACACAAAAAGTACACTTCAGATGCTCAAGTTCCTTGAGATGCTTCACGCTTTGAAATTTCACCGATATCTGTTACGGTTCTTCAACAAAACGTTCACATGTAAGAGGTTTATCTCTCATTCAGAACAATGAAAATGCTCTCCTCTCACTGATCACCATGGAAACCTCTGATCTCTGGACACGTCGTTAGCTCAAATATAAACACCTGTGTCATGGAACACGATGATGTCATAACTTCATTTGACATAATTAGAGCAGCAGACTAATGACGTGGTCACTGGAGTTTAACAGACTGTCTCAGCCAGTGGCGGCGCCAGGGTATGGCTGGGGTAGGCTACAGCCATACCAAGAAATGGCTTAGCCCCACCTTAGCCCCACCATGAAAAATGATGTTAAAGTAAACAAAATAAAGTCCGCCAACTCGCGCGGAGTAAATTGCACAGACAGCAGTTAGTAAGATTGATTTCAGTAGCCACTTGTCTGGAAATACCGAAGACTAGAAACGGTTTTGAAAACTTTTGTCACGTAGTGATCGTCTTCTCAATAAAACATCTTTGATAATGTCTTCTGGCCAATCAGAATCACGATAACGGCGTGGTGTTGTTGCAGGAAGCCCCGACGGAGAATACTTTTGCGGTAGTACATCTCTATATACATCGATACAACATTACGTGTTGATAGAAATCAACACGTAATGAAATAAGACCCCACAGTTTGATGATTGATAGGTGTGTGGGCTGTCTTTCATTTTGACACACAGAACAATGGGGGCTATCTACCCTTATCCACAATGTAAAGTAATCCACACAGCCTCTTCCCTCTTCTCTCTGTGAGGAGCAGCAGGTTCAGCTTTCAGAACAAAGTAACAATAAACAAAAATGGCATTCATTTTTTTAAATGTGTAGTAATAGATTTATTTATTTTTCTTCTTCTCAAGAGAGTACCAGAATGTGTATTTTATGTTAGTATTTCAAAAAAATCTCCTGGGGGACAATCCCCCCAGACCCCCTGCAGGGGTTGGGTTTTCAGCATGTCAACTCTTTCACCTGTGGGGCAATTGTAGGATTGGCTCCAGGTCGCCCTTCTTTATTATTATTATATCACCATGGAAACCCTTGATCTCTGGACACGTCGTTAGCTCAAATATAAACACCTGGGTCATAGAACATGATGATGTCATAACTCCAACTGACATGCTCAGAGCAGCAGACTTCAGATAATGGTTAACGGTCCAGCCCTCAACAGCTCTACGTCAATTATGGGGTGTCATCATATGCCGTTTCCATGGAAACGCATCCCTCGCCATAAAAGACGACGTCGCTATAACTCCTATGAAAATGTTCAAAAAGTGCTCAAACTTCACATGTGTGCTAACAGTCCAGCCGTGAAGACATCTACGGGTCAGTTTTGAGATTTCTTCAAATGCCGTTGCCATGGCAACACAATGCTCGCCATGAAACACGGTTTTCTCATAACTTCAGTGAAAATGCTCCAAACGGCCCAAAACTTCACAGGTTTGGTAACGATGCAGCCATCAACGCATCTAAGCGTATTATGGGATGTCATCAAATGCCGTTGGCATGGCGACAGATCATTCACCATCAAGTTAATTCAAAAGTTTGCAGTTCAAATATTCTGCTGCTTTTCCAAGCCTTTTTACTTTATTTTCATGTATCATTTCAATCTAAATTCTTCACTTTCTTCTTACACATTACATTTCAGCATAGCAGTTTAGCGTCAGCTTTTCAGCATAAAGCATTCCCACTAGCAATTTCTTCAGGAATTGCATTCTCTAGTTATGAATATTGTTACATCAAGGCCGAAAATTAGGATGCGCGCAAACGGTCAACATTATTTTTTTTCCCCTCCCAGAAAAGGGTTGGGTGTGACGCGTTACAAAGTAACTGTAATAATATTACTTTTGTCGGTAATGGAGTAGTGTAACGCGTTACTTTTATAATTCAGTAATCACACTACAGTTACTAACATTGCCCCGTCACGCGTTACTTCGTTACTTTTATAAAATCAGTCATAATCACACTGACAGACAAGAGGGGTTTCCGCCGCAGGTTTATATGTACGTAATCTGCGCGACTTGCACGTCCACATCTCCACGTGCAGTGCTGCATAAACATGGCTGAGTCAGCGATAACTTTCGAGGGGTGGAGGTATGCCCATTATTTTGAGTTCGTCCGAAGAATAGACAGGAATGTGACGGTGAGGTGCAAACTGTGTCCAGGCCAGAAGCAGTTATCCACTGCTGTAAACACCACGTCAAACCTCAACAAACACCTGCAAAGAACACATGCTAAGGTGAAGCTAATAGCTAAGGACCCCGAACCCAGAGTGAGGATGTTGTTTTATACAGGCTATTTATTTGTAAAGTATTTGTTTATTTTGCCAGTGTCACATCACATTGATATGGCCCACTTGTTCCGTTATTACAGTTTTTCTCTTGAAATGCTCTTTACGTTTCACAGACTGTTAGCTTGTTGTGGTAGGCTCGCAGCCTATTTGATTAAAGAGCATATAAAAAGAAAGACTTGTGTTATGTCTTCCTTATTGCAATAGTAATTGGGGGTGCAAGTGGAGTCTCGCAGAGGCAAAACTGTGGCGCGCTTACACTGTAGCCTGTAGGGAGGGGCGGGCCGGCACTGCGAGTAAAGTAACGAGTAAAGTAACGAGTAAAGTAACGAGTAAAGTAACGAGTAAAGTAACGAGTTACTTTATGCAGAGAGTAACAAAGTAGTTAATATATTACTTTTTTTTAAATTAATATGTAATATGTAATATATTACTTTTTTTTTAGTCACGACCCCATCTCTGTCCCAGAGCTACCAGCGCAGCGCCCCCACAGATCTGGCGCCCTAGGCGACCACCTATGTCGCCTATGCCAAAAAACGGCCCTGACTGTACCACACACATCAGCAGATGTTTCTCCATGACAACTAAACTTCATCATCTGAATACCATGTGATTAAAAGTCGGAAAAAAGGTAGTAAGGATTAAGCCTTTGAAACATTCACACTGAAATTGTTACGGTTAGGGTGATATATATGATCACTTCTTTTATATTTGCACTCAATAAAGATAAACTTCATTATTTCTTTTCATTTAGACATTGACATACATTTATCACTGATTATTTATTACAAATATTAATGCATAACAGTAGTTCTTTAGTGAGTGAATACTTCTTAACTTTTGATTAGCTGCTATCTAAAGGGGACAATTTAAACCTCACAGTTACTGCCCGATCCAAGCTGATGGAGTATGAAGTCTGCATATCTATGAGAAGTCATAATGAAAGAACAGACACACTGGACGTCAAGGTAAGGAAATGTCAGCTTGTACATTTATTTGATTATTCACATGTGAACACAGCAGAGCACGGCGTGTGTCAGATCCCCTCAGGGACACATTCAGCGGGGCAAAATGTCAACGAATGATCGGCTATAGAAATATAATCGGGGCATCGTAAATGCCCCCGAGAGATACAGAGCTCTTCACCAACACAACCAACAATCTCTATCAACTGTGTGTGTGTGTGTGTGTGTGTGTGTGTGTGTGTGTGTGTGTGTGTGTGTGTGTGTGTCTGTGTGTGTGTGTGTCACCAACAGTCCAACAGGCAGAAAGCACAGGACCAAAGGAGCGTCAGGATGGATCACACACTACAATGGATGGGTTAGTGAGAAAGCCTCACTCTGGCACTGAACACGGACATGCTTTAGACAGGAAGTGTGTGTGTGTGTGGGGGGGGGTTGCTCAGCCTTGGTCAGTGTTCTTTAAATGGAGTACATTTATCTCCACCTGCGGTCGCTTTCCCATGCTTTAGTTTGTGTAACCCAGATGAAAGGTTTACATTTGACAGGAGAGAAAGAGCAGAGGATGCTGGGAGTGACAGCTCAATCCTCGTCTGTCCTCCTCCAGACACAACTTTCATCCAGTCTGCTCGCTCCTGCACTGAAAAAACTCAACATTCACTTTAATTAAATGTTTTATGTCAACAAATTACACATATCTGTATTAGGTTAGTTGAAGTCAATAATATTACGTTCCAATAAAAAACAAGAGGTTAATCCTAATAGTATTGCTTTCAACAATACAATTATGTGTAATTTGTTGACATAATGCATTTGATTAAAGTTTCAGTTTTTCCAGTGTGAAAGTCTCATCTCCGAGTCTGTGTGTGTGCAGTCGTGTGTCATCGCCTCAATCTCCATGGCGATGATGTCCCATTCAGCCAGGCACCTGCCGGGATAAGAGGTGGGGTCGGAGGAAGGACGGGGGGGTGGGGGGGGCCCAGTCAATCAGTCAAACTGGGAGGAAAAAACATCAAAATGGCTGCCGCACCCTCACCAGGTGTTGTCGGAATTGAAAAGAATCAGACCTCCGCAGATTATTCAGCTCCATTTACCTTACAGGATCACCCAGGGCGCAGGAAGCCAGGTGAGACCGGGGTTACCATGGTAACGCATGATGGGGGAGACAAGCTTGTGCATCTGTGTCGGATGGAAAAACATACACTCGAGCGAAAAAACAAAAAACACTTTGCAGAGAACACATGTGAAACATCATCTCATGTGAGGGTCTCTGAGAGTCCATGAGGGCATCCTGGGGTCCGAGAGGAGGATCCAAATATATATGAGAGTTTACAAGAAAGAGATAATACTAATAATGTGTAATGGGTCTGGAATTAAGTGTAATTATTCAAAACAATGAAAAAAAACTGCAAAATTACATGACATTGAGTTGAGTTCCCTTATTTCACACAGCAGACTGAACACCAGGGTTTAAACACAATGGCTTTAAAGTGTTTATGACACGTGTTTTCATGGAGCTAACAAGTCCCAACATACAAAGATAACATAGAACTAAAACAAATGAATTGATTAAAATATAAGTTTATTGTGTATAAGTTCAAAAAAACGGCTCCCGAAATGCCGATTTAAGGTTCTGATGTCAGCTCTTCCACTAATCCGTCGCCATCTTGCGTGACGTCATCGCCAGAACCAGATGGCTCGCGAGAGTACAGAGAGGCTAAACAACCATGGCGACTGTCTCGGACATACTCTGAAAAACATATATATCATAGATTATTATTAAATATAAATATTTCACTTGTGGTCTGGTCGAGGAAGCAAAATGTATTATGTATTAATTTGCATTTCAAGAAATTAAAAGGTGCATGTTCAGACAGGATAATTATGTTCCATTTGTTAAATATTACTTACCAAAAGTTGCATTATCCAGAACCTTTCTTACTATATGTCCACCTTGTTTGTATTTGGGATAGTGAAGGCTGTACATCTGGTTTCCTGCACGTGTAGCCTGTTGAGCTCTCTGTGAGTTTTCATTGAAGTGCAGAGCAGCTAGTATTGTCCTGTCAATAAAAAGCATTACATTATCTTTATGTTCGATTTCAATTACTCAACATTTCACATCTCTTTAACAAAATCGTGTAAAGTTCTGTATGATGCACTAATATAATGCACACATTATCTTTACCTGCACATCATTCCAGAATAGGAGAAGGCAAACATCTTTGGTGTGAAATGATTCACCAGGCTGTGAAAACCCTCCACCATTGATGTTTGGTGACCAGGTGACAGGCGTTTTATATAATTGCACAACCTGGTGTTGCAGAGTAGCTTCTCCACTTCGACGGCTATTTTAGTACCTAAAAATAATGCAAATGCTATTTCCCCCCCCACCCCCAACATAATTATATTCGTGTATGACAAGGACATACCAGATATAATATTAAATCATCATTCTTTCAATGTCTGACGATTATTATCCACAAGTTATTTTCAGTTTGCAGCTAAACTGAGAATTAAAAATTATTGTACCTTTGCTTTTGCCTTTAATCTTTACAGAGACTGCCACACTCCTGGTCTCGGGTGGTAACATGGCTTGACAGCTAAAGTCACTGACGTTACATGAATCATGTGGGCAACTTTCGTCTTCTTCAACCTGACTCTGTGCAGAACTGAGAACTTCTGTCAAAACCTGTGATTGAATACAACAATAAAAAGCAATAAAAAAAGCAATAAAAAGTTGACATTAACTTTGGATAATAACACGGCAGAAACGGATCCTCTCTTTTCCTCTCTCCCTCTCTCTCTCTATAAATGTTACCAGCTAAAAATCGGTAATTACCGGCTCACGGAAACCCTGATATTCAAGTAGGGACAACAACAATTGACAACAAATCAATAGCACAAAAAAGACAAACGTAAACACCTACCTCAAGCCGCTGTCTTTTAGCTATAGCTAATGTCTTTCTTTTGACCGGGGATTTCTGTTTGGGTCTCTTGAACAGTGAAGGGATAGCGTCTGGCAACAGAATAACTTTATGCTGAACATTAAATCCTAAAGACTCTTTCAACAACGGTTTGTTGTCAAAACATGACTCGGTGAAATGAGCGCTGCACAGCACAGACGATGTTGATGGACTCCAGCCCTGTCGAGTTCGCTGTACTTGAGCGGTCCACTGGCTTCTCAAACTAAGTTCTTTCGGAAATTTAAACAAACTCACTCCATCTTTGTTCGTATTTGAGCAATTTGCCGCAACACAGCGAGAAGGCATGTTGATTTAAAGACGAAAACGGAGACAGAATACACACAAGAGCCTTCACCTTTTTCACGCGCAGGCAAGTTCTGGCGCAGACGTCACTAACGGTTTTTTCATGGTCTGCTCAGATGATGTATGTTTTTAGCGACAATATACAAAATAACGTGAAATAAAGACTATTGGTTTATATTTAGGGGAAATTGATTATATTTTATGAATATTTAAGCCTTTCAGAACATATTAATGCCAAATACCAGCAATCGTGTCATAAACACTTTAAGAGTGTTTGACCAACTCTATTTTATATAACAGAGTAGATCTAGGCCAGGAAGTTAGCATGCTAGCCACCGTTAGCTAATGTTTGATAAACATCTCAGTGAAACAGACATTATGAATCAGTCTTCTCAGCTTTTGCTATTATATATTATATACCTTTTACCCCATAAAATGGTTGTTTGCTGCTAAAGAGCCCACTGTTAGCAACAGTTACAGTTTCACGTCTTTCCACTAGCATTTTAGTGCTTTTAATGCTGTTTCAGAGGGGTTGATCATCTGGCACAGATATACGCTCTCCAGTGTTTATTTCAGTTTAACACGAAGAGGAAGCTGCAGACAATAGCTGAACAAAACTATAAAAACACAACTTTTTACGAACCAAAAGCTGATTGTTTTAACCTGTTTAAAATCTGTTTTGTTCTTGTGATCTTGGACAATCACTGCTTAATGAACAGGGAAGAAAAACTGGACTGGATCACAGAAGCCAGGAGCCATTATGTTCCGGATGCTGCGTGCCGTCCGAATGTTGGTCAACAGAGAGCTCCAAATCAAATGTCTTTTTGTGTTTTTATTCATGTTCCATTAATGCCAGATGTCAGTCAGTTTCTTAGGAATCACAATTGTGAGCTTTAAGCCAGCAGCTGCTTTCACTCTTTCTACTAAACCAGACTAAACTTGTTCATTTCTGCACAAACATCAAATGAATATACTGTCACGTCAGTCTGAACAACAGCAAAAATTGTCAACATTTGAAACAGTTCCTTGAAATATAATGGTAAAATATAATTTCTAATTTCTAATCTGAAACTTCAAATTACCACACAAATAAATACATACGTAAATAATGGGGTAGTAGCATCATTGTAAGCCAAATATCTGACATTTCAAGAGTAATTAAAAGTTAAAATCAAATGTTTGGGGATTTGTATTTCCTCGCGTTTAGGGTTAGGGTAAATTTCACATATCTGTAATCCACTCAAATGTTCAGGAACGTGTCTGACGTCTGTTTGAAATAATGTGTAGTTTTGTCTCTCAATATACACTTTTCGATGTATACATTTTCAATGCCGTAAAGCAAACTTCTATTCCTACCGTATTGGTTTGAATGCTGGAATCTTACAGAGAAAATCTCCAGAAATGGGCGAATAAAACCAAAACATCATAAGGATAGATACTGGGGGTTATGTGAAAAAAGGGCTTTAGGGAAAAGTCCCCCCCCCCCCCCTTTGGACTTCCTGTATTTTGATGTCTTATAATCCACTTTGAGTAGTATGAGCGCTTCCTGAATCCCCCCCCACAAACACCACCCGCCTGGTGACTGTCCTCTGTTTACATTTTGTGCGAGATGGCAGCTCTAAGGAGAATTATGAAGGCAAATGCTCCATGTGATATTACCAAATGTGGGGGACTTTGACTTGAATATTTCTCGTGTTATAGATAGCAGAGAGTCAGGAGGAGAGCTGCAGGAATTTCACCTCGGCCTCTGTGACTGTGTGCACCTTTGTTTATCTGTGTGCACGGCAGCAAACAAGTGTGTTTGTGTGGTGTGTGTGTGTGTGTGTGTGTGTGTGTGTGGCAGTGTGTCGCGGCTGAAGCCTGAACCTCCCTGCTCCATTTCACACTCTGTAGGTCCTGATGTGTCTACACACACAAACACACACACACACACACACACACACACACACACACACACACAAACACACACACACACACACACACAAACTCACACACACACACACACACACATACACACACACACACTCATCCCAATGTCTCCCATCCCAACAACCCCTCATGCTCTCCTTTTCTGATTTCCCCCCTCACTTCTCTGAGATGTTCTTCTCCTCCTCACTCCCCCTTCTCCCCCTCTCCTCAACTTCTCCTCTATCTATCCGTCTCTATGCTTTACTCCGCAGCTTTATCTCTGTGGATAAAGCTCTCCGTGCTGTGGAGTTTGTTTTCCCCCTGCTCCGGCTTTATCTCCCGTTTGGATGCCGTGTATGTGCAGTGGCATGGAGAGAGACACAGACGGAGAGAGAAAGGGGGGAGACAGCATCCCCATGTCAGGCCAATGATGGATTAGAATACTAAAATACTGGAGAGAGAAAGCAGACGCTCAAATCTGACATGGTGTGTGTGAGCGTGTGTGTGTGAGCGTCTAAATCTACTGCATGGTAATAGAACAATAAAAAGAGCACTTCTTTCCAAGCACACACACACACACACACACACACATGCACACACACACACACGCACATGCACACACACACATGCACACACACACACACGCACACACACACACACATACACACACACACACACACACACACATCCTCCTTCTCAATTTCTCTCCCACCCTGAGGCCCCCCCTCTCTGAGTTGATTTAACGCATGGCTTCTCTGCTTGTTTATTTCAGTACATATTAATGTAGATCACCGGTGTCCACTCCCTCCTCTCTTCCCCTCCTCCCCCCCCCCCGTCCATCCCTCTTCTCGTCTTGCCGGCGGCTGTCCGCCTGAGGACAAACGGCCGACACAACAATTAAAACGAACAACGGGTCTGGGTAAAAGGCCGCCACTCAGGCCGCACCAATCAGACGCCTGCCCTCCCCTGCTGATCTCAATTAACCTCCGCTATTGGCTGGTATAGGAGGAGGTGGTGTTGGGGGTGGGGGTCCTGACCTGGCTATCTTATTCTATGTAATGCAGGGGGGTGGATGGAGGAGTGATTCTGAGGTAAGAGGGAACTGCTCATCGCCTTTTGAGCCCATTCACTGTAAACGGAGTATGTGTGCCCCTTTTTGTCAGATGTAGAAGAGGAGGCCATGCTGTTACAGATGAAGTAGCTGCAAAATACATTCTAGAGCTATCATGCTTTTACTTCCGTTGAGCAAGGCACTGAAATCCATCAGATTCATCAAAGAAGTTCAATCAGCCAATAGAGTGGGGTAGGAATGAAACCCGGAAATGAGTCTGCATTTTATCTTTTACAGTTCGCTCGTTAAGACGTCAACATTTTTTTTGAAAATGTGTTTCTGGTTAGAAGCCTTAAGTAAGGTTTATGGATAACACAAGCTGACAAGCTACGACAACAAATCAACAGTAAATAGTGAATGTCTGAAGCGTGTATAAAATGTGACAACTAAACGCCATCACACCGAACATTAGCCGCCTTTAGCATAGCGGTGCAGTCATACATGTGAAATGTAGTTAATTTAAAGTGTAGTGTTAGCTTTACTTCTGGCGATTTGCAAGTAGTGTCAATATGTGCTTCAAAGAATTGCTACATTCGCATTTGAGCACTTCCGGTTTGCAAGTTATCAAAGTCTATCTTTTTCTTAATGGGTTTTTGGTTAGATCTTGGTTGGTCTGTGGTTTTCACAACCTTACGAGATTTTAAAGTTTTGTTCTACTCCATAAATCTGGTAGTAAATATCCCACTGGTGAATGTTGAATCTTGTGTCATAAAAACATTGGTTGAGTAAATTAGACTATACAAAATATCATCACGATGAACATTAGCCGCCTTTAGCTTAGCGGTGGTGACGTGAAGTAATGCTACGTTATGTCATTCCTTTATAGCCTCATGTTCGCTTTTTACTTATGGCATTCGAATTTACACATTTTAGAAGAGCTTTGGTTTCTGCAATATTCCAAATGGAACAAAGCCATTGCTCTTTAAGGACGGAGCTGCTGCTATGCTAACTTCCGGTCGGCATACAATCACAAAATATGTCATCTTGCATCATTCTAATCCAACTTCAAATTTTTTTTTCATGTATAGACCCCCCTGTTGCTGTCCCACATCAAATACATCTCTCAGACACTCTCAGGCTACACCAGTTCAAATCTCAGCCATCCTTCTAATGGCATCCTCTCTGACACAGAATAACACTTTGTATAAACACTGACTGCTTACTTAATGCTTAAGGAACTAATGAATAATGATTATTTGTGAGCTCATAACAGATTAAAATGCCTAACAAAGCAGCTAATAGCATTTTTACCCAAATCACTTGCAGATTTGGGTATTTATAGGTAGTGATAATCAGAGTCATATGAATTCCGGTGGGACTGAGAGAAAGGGAAATCTTCTGTTGAAAAATGTTGGATTATCTCACAGAAGTGTGACGTAATAAAGCTCCTTCATGTTTAATGGAGCTCTATAGCACAGAGGAAGGAGATGGATTGGGCTTCTTTAAATATTTCTCCAAGGTTAAACACAGACAGCGGCGCCGGATTCATTTCAGAAGTGGGGGGGCCAAAAAGTGTGTGTGTATGTGACATACTTGCCAACCCTCCCGATTTTCGCGGGAGACTCCCGATTTCCTCCCGGGGTCATATTTATCCCGCATTTCTCCCGATTTCTGACTAAATCTGATTTGTGAGTCACGACCTGTTTCATTCTAACATAACGCTCCAAATGTTACTGTTTCCACTCGGACTTCAATACAGCTACACCATTGTTTGGTTTCCATGGTAACGCGTCTCTTTAGTAGCGCGCGCAACTGAAAGTCTGAGAGGGTGTTCAGCATGAGGAAGATAGTCACAGAAAACAGAACAAGAATGGACCACTCTACCCTCTGCTCACTCCTTTCCTGTAAATTAGACTATACAGGTCCAGCCCACACATATGACAGCGCAGTTGCTCCATCATTCCATCTCTTTTTTTCCTGCTCAATACGCTCTTGTTTGACAAGCTGAATGTTGACTGGTGTTTGACTGAAGTAAGCGCACTTTTTTTGAACACACTCTGTGAAAAGCTCCAGTTATTAACTCCGGTATTTACAAAGCTGTCATCTCCACATTTGGAGAAAGTTACAAGCCGTTTAACAGCAGCAAATCTGCATATTTCACAGAAGGCTCGTTTAGTGGTTTTGCAAAGAATTAACCACTCTCTGTTTTTGTACCATTCTGCATTGAAGTACCTTCATCTTTGCCCAAATAAGCTTTTATTCGTCATTTTGACGGACAGGATCGAAACATTTCCGTCAAAATCCAGTAGGCTACTACCCGTCGGCCTTTACACAACTCTGACGAGGGGAGGAGAGAGAGGGCACGCTCGTGAACTGTCAACGGGGGTGGGGTGAAGTGAACTGTTAGCGCCGTGTTATGCATGCCCACTGCACTTCGCGGGATCGCTCACAGCGTAAAGCCAAAACTCACAGACATTTCAATGATTTGTACGGCAAAGTTAGGTTTGGAAACGGTATCATTTCCTTTTTGGCGGGCATGCATAACACGGCATAACACCGGAGCCTCGCTGCGGGGAAACTTTGGCGCTGTTCAGAGTTTGTTCTAATCTGTCAAAATGACGGACTGCTTTCAGATTTTTCCGTCATTGTTAAAAAAAATCCGTCATAGACGGAAAATATTCGGTTAACGCGACCTCTGGACCTGCTCCATCGAAATCAGTCGCATTGACCCGAAGACACATTTTGAGTTGTATACAATGTTGGAAAGAGGAGATTCCTAGCTTTCTAATGATATCAGGATTGTTTTTGTACTCCAAATATTAAGCATAACATTATAATGACTGTCACCGAGTCATCATTTTGAGAAAAAGGCCTTTATAGTTTCCTCTTCTCTGGATCGATCTGATTGATTATTAGCGGAGCAAATGATCAAAGTAGTAACGGAGGGAAAATATTTTCGTTTGGATTGCTGGTCTGGGGGGAGCTCGCGAGTGTGTGTGTGTATACGTGTGTGTGTTTGTGTATTTTTGTGTTTGTGTGTATTGTGTTTGTTTCCGGGGAAAACACTCACGAGAAACACCGGCTGTTGTTATGCCTGCTGTGACGTCAAGTTACTCCGTTCTCCGCTTGTAATTATGCCGTTACAAGCTTCAAAGTTGTATTTATCATCTGAATTTGCCAAAACAAGTTTAATATTCTAAAAGCCAAGACTTTGTTTATTTGAAATCAGATGAAAACAAACTGTAACGGACCCTGCCGTGTTATCTATGATTACTATACGCCTTACATTCATAATTTCAGCGGAGGGAGGGGAAGCGGCGCTGTGGAAGAGCAGAGTGGCGAGTGAGAGCTGTCATCTTCCCTTTACAAGCTTCAAAAATGCCTGTAGCTAATGAGATTGAATATAACAATCAAAAATAACAAAATATACAGCTAGATCAGATCGCGTTCTTTTTAGATGCGACTTTAGAGTAGAGGGGAATTATTGAAACGGGATGTGTACAGTGTTCCGCGGCATCCGCTGCAGCGAAAATGTGGGGCAGGGCTGTAAAGTGGGGGGGCCAATGGCCCCCTGGCCCCTCTGCTTCCGGCGCCCTTGAACACAGAGTGCATTAAGTCAGATATTTCCAGTGCACAATGAGCTCTCTGATGATCCCGATAATGAAAACATTTCATGCAGACATTAACAGCAGTCATCACTATGAATAAATGTTTCATTGGAATCAGTTTCTTATTGCCTGACTGCTGTATTTACTGCTCAGCCCGCCTCATGTTAAAGAAAGCTTCTCTTTCCGCTGTCCACTGACTGAGAGACAGATGCTTTGTCTGAGGGTGTGTGTGTGTGTGTGTGTGTGTGTGTGTGTGTGTGTGTGTGTGTGTGTGTGTTGCTCAGCAGTGACTGAGGGAGGAGGATGAGAGGTCAAAGTTCTCCCTTCACGATGTAAACCTCCTCTTTCTTCTTTCTGCTCTGCCCTTTCACTTTTCTGTTCTTCATGTCATTTTGTCTCCTATTCCTCTTTTTCTGCCTGCTTTCCTTTTTTCCATCCTTCAATCTTTCTCTCCTACTTTGTCCTTCCACCATTTTTTTAATCTTTTTCTTTTATTTATATTCCTGTTTCCTTCAGATTCTCTTCTGTCTCTTCTCTGATTTCCCTCTTCCTCTTGCCTCTTTCCTTTCTACCAACAGATCGGTGATCTACACACTTTTAAGCAACGTTGGTGTTATGAAAATATTGTCTCTTTAGTTATTGAAGATACATTACATTTTGCAATAAAAGTTTTTATTGGATAGTTTTTGTATTTATTATTTTAAGTAGTTGATTTGTTGCACAATTAAGCACTTTATTTGCAGTATATATACATGTGTTAAATATGTGAATAAAGTGTTTTGGAAAAAGTATTTCCATCCCTCCTCGTCTCTTTTCATCCCCTGCCCCCTCTCTCTAAACCCTCTTTTCCTTACCGTTTCCTTACTAAACTGTCTATTGTTATTTCTTTCCCCTCTCTTATTGTTTTCAGTCCTGTCAAATTTCTCTTTCCATGTCGTCTCCTTCCTCTTTTTGTCTCCTATCATCTCTTTCCTTGTTTCCCTCTTTTCTCCCGTCCTTAATGTCTTCTTTCCCCCTTTCCTTCTCTGTCTCCTTGCCTTCCACCCAGTGGCGGACTGGCCATTGCAACGTTCGGGATGATGTGGGCCGGTCGGATAAGTCACTCGCACCCCCCCCCCCGTCGACAAGTTACTAGCGGTATTTACTAGCGGTACCGAAGTGGGTCGGCGGTACCGAAGTGGGCCGGTCGAGAGTCCCGGGCTGATTTTTAGCCCCTGCCTCCACCCTCCCTGGCGCGGCTGCAGGTGGAAGTTGATTTTACACATTCATAAAAACAGGAAGAAACCAAATAAATGAGTGTCAGCAAAAGGTTTATAAGACAAAGCAGGCGATTCTCTCTGCTATGTTTGTGCTCCGGGGTCTTTTCTGTTCTCGCTATAGCGCACTATTTCTACTACTGCCTGCCCTCCGAAAAATAAAACACACACACACAAATTCACATTGTTCCCCCCCCAGGAGCTGTCAGATGATAAAGAGATGTTGTCAGGGAATGATTCTCAGCCTCCAACTAAAAAGAAGTAAAACATCATACGTGCAGAGACCACACCGGGACCTGGCCTTGTTTTGTTTCCTAATTTCTCCTCCACACAACTCTCTCTGCCACTCCTCCGCTAACGCTCCTCATTTTGTCTCTCTGCTGGGGAGCTATTTCATTTGTTCTGCCGTTTTAGAGCTCATATTGTCTCTGGTGTGTTGTTTTTATTATGACGGCTTTATTCACATCAGAGCCTTTGGCAGCACAGGTCCCGGTCCTGAGACCTAAAACAAGAAAGAGCTGCATCGGCTCAGTACATGGCAGGCAGTCTGTGTGCAAATGTGTGTGTGTGTGTGTGTGTGTGTGTGTGTGTGTGTGTGTGTGTGTGTGTGTGTGTGTGTGTGAGTCTGTCAGTATGTGTGGCTGTGCTGACGTGGGAGGGAAAGATGAAGTGCAAGACTCAAATTATAACAAAAAGCTTCGCTCAATTTTCTTTGCAATCTCGGCCTGATCCCCGCAGGCGCGCACAAACACACACATCACACACTTGGCACTTGATGTTCATTAAACAATGAGAGACAAGTGTGTAATTTGTCATTCACCGTGTCTGTGGAAGAGGGAGCAGAGGATGTGTCCATTCATCACTGTGATGAAGTCAGACTGATGCCTCATATATTTAAACGCCTCTACCCCTTCAGTCATTGTCGGGATGACCCACAGACGGTAAGTGACAACCGCCGGGACACATCATCAACGAGTTAAAGGAACAACGGGGTCCGCCTGCAGCCCACAGGCCCGTTTCATGGGGGGGGGGTCCTGTCCTTATTTCTGGCCAACATCTGCTACTCCAAACACAGGAAATGTAAGCGTACTATCTACTGTAGGCCTAAGTGGATTTTTGTCCTAGTTTTTTTAAATAAAACATTTAAAGAGTTTGTTATGTCGATAACATGCACTGAAAAACTCAAACGTTGACTATAACTAAATGTATTATGTCAACAGATTTCACATAACTGTATTAGGTTAGTTAAAAGCAATAATATTAGGTTTAAATACAAAATATTAGGTTCAACCTAATATTATTGCTTTCTTCTAACCAAATACATTTATTTTAAATATGTTAACATAATACATTTAATTAAAGTCAACGTTTCAGTTTTTCCAGTGTGTTATATTGGTTGCTAGTTTTTAGACAATTAAATGTTTTTTATTTTGACTATATTCCTATTAAAGAAATGGGTACCACTTTACAATAAGACTACCCTTATAAAGGGTTTACAAATAGTTTGAAATTCATTTATTAATTAGGTTGTGAACACTTTATAAATCATTAATAAGACAACAGATAAACAGGGCAACTGTGACCGGTTGCTTGCCAAATAGTGAGCCCACATGTATCTGTGCTGCTAAGCCTTATTAGAAATGGTAGTAACTCATTAATACATGGGAATGTGTTTCACACTTTACAATAAGGCTCCCTTTTGGCAGTTATAAATGTTAGTAACTCATAAATAAATGGTCATAAGAGATGCCAAGAAACATCAAGATGGAAGGGGGGGAATCAACTCAGTGAGCAACAGATACCAAGGATGCTGGCTGATGAAGAAGACGAAGTAAGCTAGGTAGCCAATATAAGGCTTAGTCATCTTGCCAAATAGAGAGCCTGTGTTGATGTATGAAAACTATGTTAGAACTGGTTTATAAATGGTTCTTAATGATTAATAAAGTGTTTACAACCTAATTCATAACCTCATTATAAACCCTTTATGAATCCTTTATAAGGGTAGTCTTATTGTAAAGTTGTACCAAGAAATGTATAGGTGGATATTTGAGCTGTAAATCAGGAAAAGTCGATGTCATAACATGTTAGTCCATAGTTTAACTTTATCAATTTAGCTAGCGTAGCTCATTAGCATGCTAAAACATGTATTTTTTAAGATGCCATTATAAAATGTACCAAGCTTTTGATATTTTCTTTATTTGTTACAACATTTTAGTAAGCCAATTATAAGGGTTTGGAGTATGTTTCTATACATCCAGCAGTTTAATAATGTTGCCGGCAAAGTTGATAAAGTTGTAGCTAGTTTTCTTGGGATCGTCATTATCTGAACTGCTCAGGTAAAATAAGCATTTACATTGAATTGATGAATGAAATCAATAAATCAACAGTGAAATTAAATGAAAGACTCAAACGGTAAGAAACATCATAGAAGCAGTGTTTGTGTGACGCTAACAGCCCAAAATGCTAACAGTGGTTCGCAACATGCTTGCAGCCTAATGCAATTCATTAGCATGGTACAGTATTACAGTGAAGTGCAGAATGGAAAGAACCGGAGAAGCCGTTGTATTGACTGTTCACACCTTCTTCTCATATGGCTAACGTTGCTCCTCTGCTAACACTGTAGGCCAACAGATAAATGGAAAGGTAGCATAGCTAGGATCTTGGTAAATATGTGTAGCCTCTTGATAAGGTTAAGCTGATGTTAACTGTGCAGGCTTAATTTAAATATTCTGTATTTGATGTGTTGGATTGGGTTATGTTGTATGCCAGCCAATGCAGTCATTTTTGGAAAGAGTTTGTGGACTCTTGTTTTTTTCTGCAAATAGACATCTATGTTGTCCGAAATGTATTTTCACTACTGATGACTAAAGTTAGGAGGCTGACGTTTTCTATTCAGCTGCCCTCAATATTTTCTTTTTTTAACACACCTTGGCCTGCTAAGGTTTTTGTGCTAACAACCGAGCAAGCCACTCAAATGAACATCTTTTTTTACATTATGCTTATTGGTTGATGGCAGCATGTGCACACCAACCACAGATAGGTCTCTTGTGCTCACAGGACTTCAATACACCACGGCAGCTGCAGTCACACCACGTTGAACAAAGTGCAAGTTTCAAAAGAACAAAAGAGAACAGAAGTGAGGAATCAAGAGGATGCTACTGACAAAATGAGAAGTCCATGTCTTCACTATGTCTCCTATCATTTTACAGCCATCAGTCCAGGATTGTTGGAAGGTCCATCATATGTGAGCGTGTGCATGTACCTGTGTGTGTGTGTGTGTGTGTGTGTGTGTGTGTTCTCTGTATCCCCGGTCCTACCCCCAGCTGAGGGAGGTGGAGAGGAACAGGAGGAGCAGTAGCACGGCATTGGGGGGGGCGGTGAGGGGGACCGCCCCGCCCGTCCCCCCGGAGCCCAGGTTGGACACGGTGGCCCTCTCTGAGTACTGCGGGATCACATCAAACTGGCCACCTTCATTGCCCTCCTCTTCTGTCTGTGTCAGGTCCTCCTCTTCCTCACTGTCCACCACCTGAAGGAAAGAATACGTGTTAGTGAAAACCTATGGAGCATTTCCTCATTTAGATTGACAATGCCTAAGAACAGCACATACAAGCATCTTACTACGGTAGGAAATGTTCCACTAAACTCTCAGATCGAAGATCATCTGAGTTCTTCAGGCAGATATTGCACTAAAATCCCTGTTGGTAGTTCATAAGGTTGGGTGGTTGGGTGGAGGAGGCAGAAGAACTTAGGGTTGCTCTGAGTTCTTAATGTTTCATGAGCCTCGTCTCTAGGCAAGGCAATTGTATTTATATAGCACCTTTCAACACAAGGCAATTCAAAGTGCTTTACAACAATAAAAGACGTTAAGAACATTCAGAAATAGTGCAGCGGAAACACGTTATAAAATGAAATTTAAAAACAGTCATTAAAAAGCAAAGATAGTAAAATAAACATAAAACATGAATAACACAGGTATAACATATGTCTATTAAAGCCTCCCGGAGACCTTATTAAGTTTCCCAGAAACTTCCCTTTCTTTTTTAGATTCCCTGAATCTGGATTTTAAACCTATTGTTTTTAGATTCCCTGATTTCAGACACCACTTCATCCAGACATCTAGATATCCCACTGTTGCTTATTCCTATTATTCGGGATAAATCAATAAAACTAAAATAAACAAGACAACTCGTATTACATTACTTTGAACAGAATATCAAGTTTAAAATTTGAACTTTGATATGAAAACTAAATGTTGATTCGGATGGGCACTTATTTGGGAAAGTAGTTAAAAAGGGCAATTGAAATGGACTTTTATTCAAGTAAAAAGAAAGGGACAAAAGTTATAAAATGTCCGTGACGTAAAGGTGACTCATCTTCCTGAGACGTGCAAGCACAGATTTGACCAATTCATCATAAGCTCTCAAAATGAACCATCTTCCTGTATAATCCTTACAAAATTGATTTGTGCAAACAATCACAGCTTTGTAAAATCCGAAATCAGATTTATATTTTATTATTTTAAACGAGACAAATTAGGTCCTTTTGATGATATGGTTTAGGATCAGAAAACAATTTGTCTTTTCAAAGGGCGTCTAAACACTTTTTCTCATTTTATTTGAGGATTTAGTTTATATTTATTTCAGAGGGCCATGTGTATATATATATATAGAAATAAGTCATTTTAGAAATGTAATTATCACAATTTTTAAACTTAACCGAATCACAAAGAAGTCATCTGGCTTTGAGAAGCTACAAACATAGAATGAGGTTTGTGTTGATGTTTGATCAAAGATCTGACATCACATCAGGCCATGTGAGAGCACTTTGATCAATCTGAGTCTTTATTTAAAACTTTTAAGCTGTTGCTGAATGTGATTCACTGCAGTGTTATGGCTGCTGAGTGTTGAGGAAGCCCAGCTGTTCAGCCTGAATGATATGCACCAACATCTGGAGGAGCCCAAGGCCCGCGTTACGTTGTTGAGCGCAGATTGTTCTTATGCTGATAATAATACGGGATTCTATCATCTCAATGAAATGTGATTCTGATACCTGCTCGTTTCCTGGTGTTCCAGTTTATTTACTGACTTTCTTTGACACATTTGAAACTTTCCATCATCTCGTCCAACAGTTGCAGAAGCTGTAAACCAGTCAGTTGTGTTGCTGTGCCTCGGGGCCCAGACACAGATTATGGCCTCCTCACATTTGAAGAGTGATGTGAACTATCTTTTTGTGCTTGACAAACATTTAAAATGGATGTCATAATGTAAAGGAAGAGCAACTTCTTTTTAAACTTTTCTCCAGTCTGTGCAGTTATTTTAAATACTAAGAGTCTCGTAACCTTTCCTCTAATCTTTTGCTTTTTTGTGACACAGGTTATGGAGGGCAGAAAAAGGCTTAAATATTCTGTTGATTGGAGTCAAGGAGACAGACTTGAGTTATTTTCAGGACCAGCTCCTATCCAGGGACTATTTATGTGTACAAATACATGGTTGTTACAGTTAAACACATATCTACGGTGGCCCTGAAGTGCAAGACACCACAGCATTTCACAAAACGCTGCAGCATTTCACAAAACGCCACAGCATTTCAGAAAACACTACAGCATTTCAGAAAACACTACAGCATTTCACATTGGACGGAAAGGGTATTCCTTTAGGGAGAACACTTCTTGTTGAGCCAGCCAGAGAAGCACTGCTGTTATTGGTTGTTTTTGCTGCCAGTCAAGAAATGACGCTTCGTGATTGGTCAGCAACATGTCCCTAAACATCAGCCATTAGCTGTTAGCACACACTCAGAGCTCACAGCCCCTCATATCTGTTCAGAAACTGGACAAAAGTGAAACATGTGCAAACCACAGACTGTCTGTGTCATGGCGAATACAGTCGCTGCTTTATTTATGTCTGTATGCCGTTGTTGTGAGTGTGGACGTAGCAGCTACAGGTTAGTTTAGCCTGATTGATCCGATCTCCATTCAGAAAACATGCATTTTAAAAGGTTTTTCACCTGCCGTCTTGTCTGCAGACTTGTCAAAGCATTAATTCATGGTTTTTACTAACCGGTATCAGTATGTAGTTACTTCGGCATCATTTTGAAACGTGTATTACAATTAAATCACGGTCAAATAGGTTCATTTTGTTGTAGTTGGTATCTCCCATAGGATTTACATGGAGATAGGCCCCGCCCCCTCTCCAGCACGTCTTGTTTGAATGACAGGAGTAAACACAGCTGACAGCCGCGGTGAAACTCGAGCGATTAGAGCGATGCGAAAATTGGGTAGTCTACCAGGGTATTTACATGGAGATAAGCCCCTTAAAAACCATGAATTAATGCTTTGACAAGTGTGCAGACGAGACGTCAGGCGAAAAACCTTTCAGAAAACACTACAGTATTTCAGAAAACACTACAGCATTTCACAAAATGCCATAGCATTTCAGAAAACGCCGCAGCATTTCAGAAAACGCCGCATCATTTCAGAAAACGCTGCAGCATTTCAGAAAACGCTACAGCATTTCAGAAAACGCCGCAGCATTTCAGAAAACGCTACAGCATTTCACAAAACACAACAGCATTTCACATTGGACGGAAATGGTATTCCTTTAGGGAGAACACTTCTTGTTTGTGATTGGACAGAGCCAGCCAGAGAAGCACTGCTGTGATTGGTTGTTTTTGCTGCCAGTCAAGAAATGACGCTTCGTGATTGGTCAGCAACATGTCCCTAAACATCAGCCATTAGCTGTTAGCACACACTCAGAGCTCACAGCTCCTCATATCTGTTCAGAAACTGGACAAAAGTTAAACATGTACAAACCACAGACTGTCTATGTCATGGCGAATACAGTCGCTGCTTTATTTATGTCTGTATGCCGTTGTTGTGAGTGTGGACGGAGCAGCTACAGGTTAGTTTAGCCTGATCGATCCGATCTCCATTCAGAAAACATGCATTTTAAAAGGTTTTTCGCCTGCCGTCTGTCTGCAGACTTGTCAAAGCATTAATTCATGGTTTTTACTAACCGGTATCAGTATGTAGTTACTTCGGCATCATTTTGAAACGTGTATTACAATTAAATCACGGTCAAATAGGTTCATTTTGTTGTAGTTGGTATCTCCCATAGGATTTACATGGAGATACGCCCCGCCCCCTCTCCAGCGCGTCTTGTTTGAATGACAGGAGCAAACACAGCTGACAGCCGCGGTGAAACTCGAGCGATTAGAGCGATGCGAATATTGGGTAGTCTACCAGGATATTTACATGGAGATAAGCCCCTTAAAAACCATGAATTAATGCTTTGACAAGTGTGCAGACAAGACGGCAGGCGAAAAACCTTTCTGAAAACACTACAGTATTTCAGAAAACACTACAGCATTTCAGAAAACGCCGCAGCATTTCACAAAACACTACAGCATTTCACAAAACGCTGCAGCATTTCAGAAAACGCCGCATCATTTCAGAAAACGCTGCAGCATTTCACAAAACGCTGCAGCATTTCAGAAAACACTACAGCATTTCAGAAAACGCCGCATCATTTCAGAAAACGCTGCAGCATTTCAGAAAACGCTACAGCATTTCAGAAAACGCCGCATCATTTCACAAAACGCCACAACTTTTCACAAAACACTACAGCATTTCACAAAACACTACAGCATTTCACATTGGACGGAAAGGGTATTCCTTTAGGGAGAACACTTCTTGTTTGTGATTGGACAGAGCCAGTCAGAGAAGCACTGCTGTGATTGGTTGTTTTGCTGCCACTCAAGAAATGACGCTTCGTGATTGGTCAATACCCGACAGCGCAACATGTCCCAGCACATCAGCCATTAGCTGTTAGCACACACTCAGAGCTCACAGCTCCTCATCTCTGTTCAGAAACTGGACAAAAGTTAAACAAGTACAAACCACAGACTGTCTGTGTCATGGCGAATACAGTCGCTGCTTTATTTATGTCTGTATGCCGTTGTTGTGAGTGTGGACGGAGCAGCTACAGGTTAGTTTAGCCTGATCGATCCGATCTCCATTCAGAAAACACGCATTTTAAAAGCTTTTCGCCTGCCGTCTTGTCTGCACACTTTTCAAAGCATTAATTCATGGTTTTTACTAACCGGTATCAGTATGTAGTTACTTCGGCATCACTTTGAAACGTGTATTACAATTAAATCACGGTCAAATATGTTCATTTTGTAGTTGGTATCTCCCATAGGATTTACATGGAGATACGCCCCACCCCCTCTCCAGCACGTCTTGTTTGAATGACAGGAGTAAACACAGCTGACAGCCGCGATGAAACTCGAGCGATTAGAGCGATGCAAATATTGGGTAGTCTACCAGGGTGTTTACATGGAGATAAGCCCCTTAAAAACCATGAATTAATGCTTTGACAAGTGTGCAGACAAGACGGCAGGTGAAAAACCTTTCAGAAAACACTACAGCATTTCAGAAAACACTACAGCATTTCACAAAACACTACAGCATTTCAGAAAACACTACAGCATTTCAGAAAACACTACAGCATTTCACAAAACACTACAGCATTTCAGAAAACGCCGCAGCATTTCAGAAAACACCACAGCATTTCACATTGGACGGAAAGGGTATTCCTTTAGGGAGAACACTTCTTGTTTGTGATTGGACAGAGCCAGTCAGAGAAGCACTGCTGTGATTGGTTGTTTTTGCTGCCAGTCAAGAAATGACGCTTCGTGATTGGTCAGCACCCGACAGCGCAACATGTCCCAGCACATCAGCCGTTAGTTGTTAGCACACACTCAGAGCTCACAGCTCCTCATATCTGTTCAGAAACTGGACAAAAGTTAAACATGTACAAACCACAGACTGTCTATGTCATGGCGAATACAGTCACTGCTTTATGTCTGTATGCCGTTGTTGTGAGTGTGGACGGAGCAGCTACAGGTTAGTTTAGCCTGATCGATCCGATCTCCATTCAGAAAACACGCATTTTAAAAGGTGTTTCGCCTGCCGTCTTGTCTGCACACTTTTCAAAGCATTAATTCATGGTTTTTACTAACCGGTATCAGTATGTAGTTACTTCGGCATCATTTTGAAATGTGTATTACAATTAAATCACGGTCAAATATGTTCATTTTGTTGTAGTTGGTATCTCCCATAGGATTTACATGGAGATACGCCCCACCCCCTCTCCAGCACGTCTTGTTTGAATGACAGGAGTAAACACAGCTAACAGCCGCGGTGAAACTCGAGTGATTAGAGCGATGCAAATATTGGGTAGTCTACCAGGGTGTTTACATGGAGATAAGCCCCTTAAAAACCATGAATTAATGCTTTGACAAGTGTGCAGACAAGACGGCAGGTGAAAAACCTTTCAGAAAACGCTGCAGCATTTCAGAAAACACTACAGCATTTCACAAAACACTACAGCATTTCAGAAAACACTACAGCATTTTTTTTTTTTTTTTTGTCAATTTATTGAACATGTCAGAAACAAAACATACAACACTAATAATAATATATATATATTCTTTTTTTTTTTTTTCCCCCCCTTCTCACTCATAATAATAATTATAACAAACAAAAAAAAATAATATACAAAAAAAAGAAACCAATAATTCTCAAATAGTCTCTGTCATGTTCAACAGGGGCAAGAAGAAGCTTAAAAAAAAACTTTTCTGGTCCTACCCCCTCTAGCATACATTTTCCTTATAAATAAGATATTAGGTCATCGTCATCAGCGACATGTTTGTCTTGTTCATTTGTTTGTTTTTAGTTTTTTACAAAACAATCAGAAAGAAATTACTTTTACAATTTCAAGAAATAACAAATGGGATTTTACAGGTCCTGTTCATATCCATGAATGATTTGGCTCCTAAATAATACTTTCAGTTTAGATAGACTTGTACAATATTTCAGTGCATCAGTACAGTTATTCCACAGACTAACACCTTTTGATGAGATGCAATGAAGTTTGGCATTTGTTCGTACGGGTGGTTTTTTGAAAATGCAGTTTCCTCTCAACATGTGCATGCTTTCTCTCCGTGTGAAAAGTCCCTGGATATTATGAGGTCATTGTTGATTTGCGGCTTTGAACATCATTTGAATAGTTTTATAGTCAACCAGGTCTTGTAGTTTTAGTGTTTTTAGTTTGATAAATAATTTATTTGTTGGTTCTCTGTACGTAGTTTTATGTATAACTCGTATGGCTCTTTTTTGCAGGATGAAGATAGGATGTGTATTTGTTTTATATGTGTTCCCCCAAACTTCCACACAATACATCATGTATTGAAGTATGAAGGAGCAGTACGCATAAACATTTCAGAAAACGCCACAGCATTTCAGAAAACACTACAGCATTTCACAAAACACTACAGCATTTCAGAAAACACTACAGCATTTCAGAAAACACCACAGCATTTCAGAAAACGCCGCAGCATTTCAGAAAACACCACAGCATTTCACATTGGACGGAAAGGGTATTCCTTTAGGGAGAACACTTCTTGTTTGTGATTGGACAGAGCCAGTCAGAGAAGCACTGCTGTGATTGGTTGTTTTTGCTGCCAGTCAAGAAATGACGCTTCGTGATTGGTCAGCACCCGACAGCGCAACATGTCCCAGCACATCAGCCGTTAGTTGTTAGCACACACTCAGAGCTCACAGCTCCTCATATCTGTTCAGAAACTGGACAAAAGTTAAACATGTACAAACCACAGACTGTCTATGTCATGGCGAATACAGTCACTGCTTTATGTCTGTATGCCGTTGTTGTGAGTGTGGACGGAGCAGCTACAGGTTAGTTTAGCCTGATCGATCCGATCTCCATTCAGAAAACACGCATTTTAAAAGGTGTTTCGCCTGCCGTCTTGTCTGCACACTTTTCAAAGCATTAATTCATGGTTTTTACTAACCGGTATCAGTATGTAGTTACTTCGGCATCATTTTGAAATGTGTATTACAATTAAATCACGGTCAAATATGTTCATTTTGTTGTAGTTGGTATCTCCCATAGGATTTACATGGAGATACGCCCCACCCCCTCTCCAGCACGTCTTGTTTGAATGACAGGAGTAAACACAGCTAACAGCCGCGGTGAAACTCGAGTGATTAGAGCGATGCAAATATTGGGTAGTCTACCAGGGTGTTTACATGGAGATAAGCCCCTTAAAAACCATGAATTAATGCTTTGACAAGTGTGCAGACAAGACGGCAGGTGAAAAACCTTTCAGAAAACGCTGCAGCATTTCAGAAAACACTACAGCATTTCACAAAACACTACAGCATTTTTTTTTTTTTTTTTGTCAATTTATTGAACATGTCAGAAACAAAACATACAACACTAATAATAATATATATATATTCTTTTTTTTTTTTTTCCCCCCCTTCTCACTCATAATAATAATTATAACAAAGCACAAAAAAATAATAATACAAAAAAAAAAGAAACCAATAATTCTCAAATAGTCTCTGTCATGTTCAACAGGGGCAAGAAGAAGCTTAAAAAAAAACTTTTCTGGTCCTACCCCCTCTAGCATACATTTTCCTTATAAATAAGATATTAGGTCATCGTCATCAGCGACATGTTTGTCTTGTTCATTTGTTTGTTTTTAGTTTTTTACAAAACAATCAGAAAGAAATTACTTTTACAATTTCAAGAAATAACAAATGGGATTTTACAGGTCCTGTTCATATCCATGAATGATTTGGCTCCTAAATAATACTTTCAGTTTAGATAGACTTGTACAATATTTCAGTGCATCAGTACAGTTATTCCACAGACTAACACCTTTTGATGAGATGCAATGAAGTTTGGCATTTGTTCGTACGGGTGGTTTTTTGAAAATGCAGTTTCCTCTCAACATGTGCATGCTTTCTCTCCGTGTGAAAAGTCCCTGGATATTATGAGGTCATTGTTGATTTGCGGCTTTGAACATCATTTGAATAGTTTTATAGTCAACCAGGTCTTGTAGTTTTAGTGTTTTTAGTTTGATAAATAATTTATTTGTTGGTTCTCTGTACGTAGTTTTATGTATAACTCGTATGGCTCTTTTTTGCAGGATGAAGATAGGATGTGTATTTGTTTTATATGTGTTCCCCCAAACTTCCACACAATACATCATGTATTGAAGTATGAAGGAGCAGTACGCATAAACATTTCAGAAAACGCCACAGCATTTCAGAAAACACTACAGCATTTCAGAAAACACTACAGCATTTCAGAAAACACTACAGCATTTCAGAAAACACCACAGCATTTCACATTGGACGGAAAGGGTATTCCTTTAGGGAGAACACTTCTTGTTTGTTATTGGACAGAGCCAGTCAGAGAAGCACTGCTGTGATTGGTTGTTTTTGCTGCCAGTCAAGAAATGACGCTTCGTGATTGGTCAGCACCCGACAGCGCAACATGTCCCAGCACATCAGCCGTTAGTTGTTAGCACACACTCAGAGCTCACAGCTCCTCATATCTGTTCAGAAACTGGACAAAAGTTAAACATGTACAAAACACAGACTGTCTATGTCATGGCGAATACAGTCACTGCTTTATGTCTGTATGCCGTTGTTGTGAGTGTGGACGGAGCAGCTACAGGTTAGTTTAGCCTGATCGATCCGATTCCATTCAGAAAACACGCATTTTAAAAGGTTTTTCGCCTACCGTCTTGTCTGCACACTTGTCAAAGCATTAATTCATGGTTTTTAAGGGACTTATCTCCATGTAAATACTACGGTAGACTACCCAATATTCACATCGCTCTAATCGCTCGAGTTTCATCGCGGCTGTCAGCTGTGTTTACTCCTGTCATTCAAACAAGACGTGCTGGAGAGGGGGCGGGGCGTATCTCCATGTAAATCCTATTGGAGATACCAACTACAACACAATGAACATATTTTACCGTGATTTAATTGTAATACACGTTTCAAAATGATGCCGAAGTAACTACATACTGATACCGGTTAGTAAAAACCATGAATTAGTGCTTTGAAAAGTGTGCAGACAAGACGGCAGGCGAAAAGCTTTTAAAATGCGTGTTTTCTGGAGATCGGATCGATCAGGCTAAACTAACCTGTAGCTGCTCCGTCCACACTCACAACAACGTCATACAGACGTAAATAAAGCGGCGACTGTATTCGCCATGACATAGACAGTCTGTGTTTTGTACTTGTTTCACTTTTGTCCAGTTTCTGAACAGAGATGAGGAGCTGTGAGCTCTGAGTGTGTGCTAACAGCTAACGGCTGATGTTTAGGGACATGTTGCGCTGTCGGGTGCTGACCTATCACGAAGCGTCATTTCTTGACTGGCAGCAAAAACAACCAATCACAGCAGTGCATCTCTGGCTGGCTCTGTCCAATCACAAACAATAAGTGTTCTCCCTAAAGGAATACCCTTTCCGTCCAATGTGAAATGCTGTGGTGTTTTCTGAAATGCTTTTGTGTTTTGTGAAATGCTGCGGCGTTTTGTGAAATGCTGTGGTGTTTTCTGAAATGCTGTGGCGTTTTGTGAAATGCTGCGGCGTTTTGTGAAATGCTGTTGTGTTTTGTGAAATGCTGTAGTGTTTTTTAAAATGCTGTGGTGTTTTCTGAAATGCTGTTGTGTTTTCTGAAATGCTGTAGTGTTTTCTGAAATGCTGTGGTGTCTTGCACTTCAGGGCCACCGTACATATCTCTTCAAATGGGAAAATTGCCAGGCTGCTGGTTTTTAAAATCATATAAAAGTCCCACTTCACTCCAATGTAGCATTTAAAACAAAGAGCATTCATTTGCGTTTCTAAATTTGATGTTTTTCTTCGCTGCCTGAGAGGATACGGAAACCTTTCAAATTCACTTTAGAGGAACAAGCCGAAGCCAAGACAAGCGGCAGAGTGATGGACGGATGAGGAGATGTAGTGCAGGTATGGAAGGTTGTGGTGGTGGGGGGGTTGGGGGGCAGAAGTGAAGGCTTCAGGATGAACAGAAAGAAAAGAATGTATGATTAAAATAAGAAAGAGGACGGATGGAGGAAAGGACAGAAGAAGGTAAGTGGGGGATTTGGGGAAGGAAAAGAAAGAGGGGGAGACATATGGGCTTGAATAAATTCATACTAATGAAGCCTGACTGATGCTCTGCTTCCAACTAACACCTCATCTAATCCGCTCTCTGGAGAGAGACACAGAGAGGGAGCGAGGGAGTGAGCGGAGGAGGGCATCTCAGGGAGGGAGAGAGCTGGAATCCCCTCTTGTCTGGCGGCCCAGATTATCTCTGGCAGTGAGGCATGCTGGGAGCCAGGGAGCCACAGCCACGGCAGATTGTGGTCTGTCCAAGGGTACAGTGGCCAGGACCGCAATTGGATTGGACCACATTTAACGGTCAGTGTTGGACAAGGGCAGCCAGGAGCCGGTGAGCTTTCAGAACATATGTGTTCAGAATATTCCTGCACGGCTGTTCTGCTGTGAGTCCTGACAGGAATCAAATAAAAAAGTCTGTGACGCCTGATTGGTTGGGACAGGATAGTCTGAATGACAGTTTGAACATTTGTTTGGTTTGACACTGATGCCCTCACCAGCTAAGCACAAAATACCAGGAAAATGTATGACTTGAAGGATCACTTGTTTGATACTGGAACATTTCGTAACTAAACTGGCTCAATCTAAAAAGGCCATTTATGTGTAGAAAAACAACATCCTAAAGTTTTTAGACATTGATGCAAGCAAATTAATTCGCTTCCACTGTACTCGGGTTAGGGTTAATTAACATTAAACACTTCAATCTACTATAATGTTCATTAAATGCTCTCACTTCCATTTTGAAAGGTACTCCTTTTCTGAGGATGTTTGCATTATGCAGTTTAAAAAGACTGGTGGTACATCCATCAACATATTGACTCTCATACACCAATGCAAACCATGATAAAATAATTATCACCAAGAATTATCAAATCTATTCATAGGTGAACTCTACAGCATTCATTCCCGTGCCTCTGATCCACACTTTGATTCGAATTTTGGAGAATCAAAGGTTACCTGAATAAAAAAGAAGTAAAATAAGGCACCCAGAGACCACCACATAGACACAATTTTGATCAAGTAGGCCTCCAAAAACCTACTTCTACTTGCTTTGCCTCCTAATTACCACCTGCCTCACCACCGGTCACACACCTGCTCTGGAAAAAGGTCACAATGATCCATGAACCAGGAAAAGATTGAAAACATCCTACAAACTACAGACCCATCTGCCTCCTCAGAAACATCCTTAAACAGTTTGAATGCACCGTCACTCTGTGCTTCATGCTTCACACAAAGAAGGACTCTTGGGCAAGTTGGCTTCTTTTGAAAACATGTGGCGGGTTACTACATACTATAAGACAAATACAACTCAAAAGACAACTCTCTATCAACCATATCAAGCTTCTTTCCCAACCATAGAAGAAAAATCAAGGTTTCCACATCCCTTTACACCCTTATCACTCCTGAAGCCGAGGTCCCTCAAGGTGCAGTGCTCGGTCCCCTCTCTGTTCTCCTTTAGATCTTCTACTTCTTCCACTCCACCTCAACTCACTCCAAACCAGTTACACTGGATGCAAAAAAACTGCAAACATGCACCACAACAAATAAACCTGGTTCAACATGTTGATAATAAAAAGACCACATCAAACTTGGCTTATTCAATTCCCAGGAAACAACAAACTCAAAGCACCTCACCCTCCAAGGCATTCCCCTCACCCTGACCAGAGACACAAAGCTTTTATCTCAGTCTCACCCACCACTTTGAAGCACTTTGCAGATCAGCTGTCTCCGGTTTTTACAGAAGTCTTTAACACCTCACTGGAGATGTGTCATGTACCAGCCTGCTTCAAACCTCCACCATCATCCCAATCCCCAAATTATCAAGGATCACAGGATTTAAGGACTTCAAACCTGTCCTACTGACCTCTGTAGTTATCAAGTATTGAGCGCTTGTCCTTTCCCACCTCAAAACCACCACTCATGGACCTCCTGATACTCGCAAACAGGATTTGTTTCTTCAAGTGTCTGAGGTGTCTGCCTTTCTCACTCTCTGGGATGTGGACACCGATGTATTTCAAGTGGTCAACTCTCCATTAAGGGAACAATGATATTACGGAATGCATTGTCTTCTCTGCTTCTTGCCAAAGCCTACTTAGTCCTCCTTAGTCTTGCTGACATTCAGGCATAGATTGTAGTCCTGACAAGAGGAGGTCAGACCCTCTTCTTTAGGTAGCCCTTTAAATTGTTTATTTGTGATGACGCCAGCAAAAGCTGTTTCATCAGCAAACTTGAGCCCTGGGGTGCTCCAGTGATTAAAATTATGGTGAAACAGGTGTCTTCGTCCACTGTCATCCCCTTGATTCAGTCTGTCTGAGGTCAAAGATCCACATGCACAGTGAACCGTTTATTCCCAGTTGCTTCAAAAGTTGTGACGAGCATGGACAGGTTGAATAAAGTTGTTTATCTTTGTTCATCCTAAATCATTGTTTACTTTATTTAACCAACAATACAAAAAAACTCTCATATTTCATCACCTAATGTTAGATATGAGATTGCGAAGCAGGATGGAGAATCACTTTATATTTCTTACATCTCTATCTCACATCTGTATTGAGTTCTGATTAACTTGAACTGTTATCTACCATCATCTGCTCCCATTGGATCACACGCTCTACAGAATCTTTTGACAGCTTGCCAAAGTGTTCTGATAACTCCTGCCCAGAGCTGCTCCTTTCAGCCTCCAATGGAATGCTGACGCACTGTTGTACGACCACTGATGAGAGGTGTGATCTTCTCATGAGGACAACCATCAATGACATTTGATCAATCCAAACTATTACTGAATGCATCACTGAAATAAAGACATTCACACTCTCTAACTGCCCTCATAATATTCCTATTGTTTCTATTTGCATAGGCTGTATGGTATTACATTGCTTTAAACCAACTGCGACAGAGTGTGTCCCCGGTGTCCTCATAGCAAAATGAGCTCCTGAAGAAATTCAAAATATTACTATATACACTAAGATTAAATGAACAGACTGAGAATATGTGATACACTAATTTCTTACATACAGTACATTTGAAAGATGTGGCAAATTATAAAAGAATATCTGCAAAGGCCATCTTGTGTTGTCTATCTTTTAGTTAGACAATTCAACGACTGTAATAAATCTGTAAATAACTGTGCAATATATACTTCCCCTTTTACTACTGTAACCTGGCTGTTATCACACTACTTTTTACATGCTACACTTCATTTTAAAGAAAAATACTGTTACTGGTTATTTTTGTTGTCCACCTGCACATGTCATTTAGTAAATTGTAATGTGTCACTTCTATATTTATCTTAAATATGTTATACAAGCCTCTTAAAGGTCACCTATCATGCTATTTTCAGGCAATAGCATAGGTCTCAGATATATAAAAATATATAAAAAACATGTCTATGAAGTGTTTTTCTCAAAATACCAAACAGATCACCCATTCTAGCCATGCCTCATATCCTTCCGTTTCAGCCCTGTTACTAAAGTGCTGATTCGGGTTATAAAGCTTTAAAAAAAAAAAAGTGAAAATAAATTACACATATTTATGTATAAAGACATCAAAAAGTGCATTTTGCATGATAGGTCCCCTTTAATTAATGATTTGCTATTTTTGGCTCTTCACTTTTGCTGTAACAATGTTAATATCTCTCTGTGGGACGGATAAAGCTATTCTGATTCTCTCACAAACCGAAACCGTAAAATGATAAAACGAATAAACAGCCCCAGCCATGGAGATAAAACAAATAGATAAATATATAACCTACTGTGTGACAGTGACAAGATGAGCTCAGACCAAAGATAATAGAAAATGCCTCGAGACAAAAGTCTGAAAGGTAATTTAAAAAGTGAAGTGTACTCACAATGTTGTTGTGTTCGGGCAGGTGGTTGTTGCTCAGCAGCTCATCCACCTGAACCAGTGGGGAGGGCCGGGGAGCGGGAAGGGGGGTGAAGTCTGCCGGCAGGGAGCCCGGGCTCCCCATACAACTGATAGAGTTACCTGCATGGAAACACAGCCCATTACTGTGTGTGTGTGTGTGTGTGTGTGTGTGTGTGTGTGTGTGTGTGTGTGTGTGTGTGTGTGTGTGTGTGTGTGTGTGTGTGTGTGTGTGTGTGTGTGTGTGTGTGTGTGTGTGTGTGTGTGCTGGACTGTGTGCTGCACATTGCATCTGAGTGGGTGTGAACCTACATATCTATTTGTCAGTTTTATTGTTTGAGCTGTCGGCAGCTTGATAAATCACTCAGCTTTATGGGAAGTGCATCGACGCATCGATCTTGACTTTAGTGTTTGGACATACAGGCTTGCTGTGTATCGACAGGCTTATTGACGGCTGCTGTGATTGACTGACAGCTCTCGCTCCTCTCCTCACACCTCCTGAGCCAAAAGCTGCGCACTGACATGCACCGACACAATCTCATGAATGCTAAGGCTGTAGCATGTAGCGGACATATGAAGGTAGGGTGAGTTCATGCTGTAAACACCACCGCAGGAACCAGCTACCAAGACAGATTCAGCAGACACTGTGTCAAATGCTTTTTTCCTGTATTCCCTTTGAATTGTTCCTCAGAGTATCTTTGATGGTGACACATTAATTCTGTTTTCATAGTTCTCAGATATATTATGGATAGCAATAGGCCTATTGTTGGTAAATATTTTGAATGTGACTATGACTAAGCCTCAAAAGGTCTGTGCTTTGGGGTAAAAACAGCTGAAACCTCACACTGTTCATCATGGGACAGATGCCATGAAACCATAGGAAATAAAAAATGTAATACGAATATTTTTATTTTTAGGAAAAGGAAAATGCCCTGAGGACATTTCTTTAAATAAAAAGATATATATATGCAGCGGGGCTCTAAGGTATTCTTTCAACCCAATTTGCACAAATATCTTAAACAGCAAAAAAAGAGTATTGTTTGAGGTTTTAGAAATTATTCATAATCTCTTTTATCCAAGATTGAAATATGAGATTGTTCCTCAGGATGTCGATAGCTTAGATAGCTCTGTCTGAAATAATTTGAAGGTTTTGGTCTCTGTACAGACACGCTAGTACACAACATGGCAACCTCACTGTGATAACAAGCTGCTCCATGTCAGGGTGCCCAACTGTTTGGCACCAAATAGTTCCACACATATGTCCCTTTCAAATTACAAATTTGTATATTAGCATGTCTGTTTATGTACACATTAACTAAACAAGACAGACAATGTGAGAGTATTTAAATGAGTAGTATTTTTTAACTGGGCACAGACCCTGGTGGGCTCATCTCCCCTCCTTTTCAGTGTTTATGCTATCTAGGCTAACCATTTTTGACTCAAGCTCCGTGCTAACCACACTCAAAAACAAACATATTTCTATCATGCACCTTAAACAGCAAAAATATCAACAACCAGGTTTCCTCTCCGGAAACATGACCTGGCCCAAGTACTTAAATAATGTATTTTAATTTAAAATGAAGATATGTGATATTGTGCTATAATAGTAAATACTCTCAAAAATGTGCAACTATCATGGTAACCCTGGGAAGCTGGTAACACAGCCCTTGTTATATGGTTCAGTTGCCCCCCCCTCTAAAATATATATGCTAACGATTCAGGTCTGAGGACTTTTATTGGTCCACATTAAAGGTGGATTACTAGCAACAGGAAGTTAGCCTTATGTGACACACATTATCTCTTTGATAATCTCTTCTAGAATCCGGATTTGTTAAACCTGAGCGATATAAAACAATCAAGAAATCAACTGAAAATACTACGTTTACGGAAAAACAAAAACAAATTCTGAGCAAATAAATTCAGTTTGAAGGTGCCAGTAAACAATACTCTAACAAATCAAAGTGACCAGATCTGTCACTGTGTCACAGCACGGACCCAACACATATGAGGAGCAGCATGTGTGTGTACAGAGTGTGTGTGTGTCTGTGTGTGTGTGTGTGTGTGTGTGTGTGTTTGTGTGTGTGTGTGTTTGTGTGTGTGTGTGTGTGTGTGTGTGTGTGTGTGTGTTGTGTGTGTGTGTGTGTGTAGACTCACGCAGGCAGGGGTTGTGTGTGAACATGCGCTGCAGCCTCAGACAGTCCTGCCACTGGTTGCCGCTGCCCTCACAGTTACACCACAGAGACACGTCTGCAGAGCTGTTGCTGAGGTAGTTGGGAGTCATGACGGTGCCTACAGGTCAGAGGGGCGGAACACAGCAAATGTTAGCTTCGGAAAAGCAAAGAACAGATATATTTAACTTTATTGTTAAAAAAAATCATTATCGCTGCAAATACAGACGTAAACACAGTTTACAGATACAATTGATGCCATGGCCAAAAGCTGGAAGCCTCCAAGGCTTTGACACTGCATTTTGATTTAAGAAATTTGGGAGGAAATCAGCAAATTTGCTTCATGGCGAGACACAGAAAAAGAACCCTGTTATTTGAGTTCAAACTAAATCTGTTGTGAAACATAATGTTGTAGACTCTGTGACTTGTACGGGAGCAAAAGGGGCATTTTGAAGCCTGGAGTTAGGGTATTTATTATTAAAAGGCTTTTCTTGACCCTAAGAAGCTCAATTCTATCTTTGTAACGTTTAGAGTCAGAAAACCCAAGTTTTGACAAAATGTTGAAGTCTGGATGAAGGTAAGGTAGTTTACACCACAGCTGATTGCTACACACACAACATCAGAAACAGCCCACTTTAAGGTCAAACTGGTCAACATTTTGAGAAATACATTAAATGGCTCGCTTTCCGAGGACAAGATGGGAAAATATTGCCACCCTCATGTCTTTGCATTTTCCTAACAAAGTTTGAGTTTGGTCAATTAGCCTAGCTTAGCTATAACACTCAAAACAAGGACAACCTGTTAGCTTTGTTAGCTCTGTCAGAGTTTCAGCTCTTCATGTTAGACAGTATGCCCATGTGTTGATGTAATAGGCTTATAGTGTCAGATTCCATTTATGGGAGTTTATTAATGACAAAAAATAGTTGGAATAAAACTGAAATAAAACTAGCTTAAATTAGCAAATTAGTCTTAATACAGTATAACTCCAGGTGCAAGTGGTGCTTTGCCCTCATTAACAGAGGTGGCTGTGGCTGAGGGTGTGTGTTGCAGTGTCCATGACCAAGACACTGACGGAATGTGAGTGTGTGTTAATGGTTATCCTGATAGGAAGGTTGCACGTTTTATTGAAGCCTCTGTCTCTGTATGAATGTGTGTGTATGTGTGTGTGTGTGTGTGTGTGTGTGTGTGTGTGGTGTAAATGCTGACTTGTGTTGTTAAATTAAAGCACTTTGAGGAGCCGCTAGAAAACTAGAAAAGCTCTCTATAAATGCAGTCCATTTGCCAGCACTGCTGTTGTTTCTAGGGTGTGTGCTTGTGTGTGTGAGCAACCATAATGTGAGGCTTTATGTGTGAGAAAGATGGAAATTGGCCCACAGTGTGCTGGTGACTCAATTTCTGAATTGCATGCTTCACTATGGGCTTATAATGACTATTGTGTCTTGAAAATTAAACAATAGTCATGAATTTAGTTGTTTATGCATTATCTTATGCAAATGAAGCGTGGCTGATGTACATGCCGGTGAGGGCAATAGTTGAGTTATTTTGCCTCGGGGACTGCCTTTAAAGAATCCTAATTTAATCAGGCCTTGATGACAGAATGAATAAAAAATATTTGTGATCACAATTCTGTCCTCTCTTGTTCTTCTGAGCATCAAATCCCGTTTACATCGTCTGATATCTTGACTGGACTTGTTCTACTTTATCTACTTGGTAGATTTACGCTGTGACCTACTTGTGCCAAACTTTTAATATGATAATATAAAAAATCAAAACATTTCATCCACAAACGTGCTGCCTCCGTACCGATGAGTCCGGCGTAGGCTCGGAGGCACAGTCCCGCTGAGTCTTTGAGACAGCCGCTGGCCGTCAGAGGAGACTGCTGGCAGTTATTGAGGAAATCAGCCAGTCTGGACCTGGCAACAACACAAACAACAACTCAGCATCAAACACAAGCAGAGGCAGGATGTTTGGAAGTGTATGTTAGGGCGTGCATGTAAATTTGGGTTGAACAGATGTCGGGTTTCCAATCCAATACCATTGTTCTTGTATGCATTTTACTACGCGTACATCTGGACTTTTCTCTGTCTTTTCTTCATTTTGCTCTGTACACAGTGCCCTTTGAATCTTTCACGTTTAAACAGGATTTAAGGATTCATATGCGCTTTAAGGCAAATACCAGCCTGCTGATGTACTGGTTTTAAATGTGTCATGTACGGGGAAATGTGCTTTCCCCGTACATGACACATTACAGGATGTATGGGCCAATAGCACAGTCATGGTACAATAGTACAAATGTGAATGTATTCATCATCATCATCATCATCATCATCATCATCATCATTATCATCAAGATAACATTCACAGAACAAAGGCAAACTATGAAAAGGTTTGCACAAATGTTAACTTGGATGAATTGTGGCACATGAATTGGCTCGTGGTCCAACAGCAAACCATCTTTATGGTGCGGAGCTCTGTCAAAGTATTCATTGCTCCAAATAAGATGAGAGCATTTATTATAAAACACTTCAGACCAACATGCTAGTAGTAGTAGGATTATGAGCATCCTTTTCGAAACTAACCATTGTTGTGTATTTGGTTACACGTTATCTTGCCACCTGATGGAGCTTGTTATTGGTCCGGCAAATAGCGACTACATCAACAAGTTTCCAGCACGCCGTTATCTGATATGCTGAGGAATTTGCTGTGATACTTTCTGTGAATAGGGATGAATGACATTGATCCAAAACCCTATTTACATGCAACTGTTTGGAATGACATTCAGAGTCTGGATCATATTAACAAGATCTAATATATAGGTTATATATATATATAGGTTAAGAGACGTTGTAGGAGCCATGAAACATTTATAGTAATGCGTTTTGTTTTAATATAAGATATTTGTTTGATCACTATTGATTGGTTGGCTTGGGTCACATGGATTATAATCCTGTTCACCTGCGTGAGGTGTGTGAGTGGAAGAGAGGGTGACACAGGGCCGTTGTTTGTTGACCGCAAAATTAATGATTGCTTTGATCATTATTATTACAATGTCTATGTCTGATCACCGCGTATTTTTTCATTAAACTACATTACAATTCAACAGTGTTTTGATCTCAGCAAGTACTCTTTTTTAGCGTGTCATATAATATCAAACAGGCCCGGCCTCAGCCTCTCAGCGACTTTGTTTGTTTCCTGCTGTCGCTATAGACGTAGTATACATTCCCTGGATTTGTGGTAAGCAAAATAATTGTGCGACATATACTTGCCCATAAAAAACACATGCAGACACATACTGTACTGCATGCATCAACATCACATACCAACGGAAAAGGATTATGGCAAAATTAGCAAAATTAGGGATGTGACCAAAAGTTTAAATAAATACTTTAATCTTTCAGAATTCTGAGAAAAAGTCAGAATTTTGCGAAAAAAGTCAGAATTTTTGGATTTTCCAAAAATAAAAACCAGAAGGTAATACAGTGTACATATTCTGACTTTGTTTCAGAATTCAAACTTTTTTTCTCATAATATAAGAATTCTGAGAATAAAGCCAGAACTCCCCTTTTTTATTTACTTTTGGTTACATCCAAAAACATTTTTCTTATGTGGCCCTAATCCTCTTCCGTACATACCCTTGGTACCAACATGAATAATATTTAATCAAACTTTTTTCATATTGTAATTACGTCCAGCATCTACATCAATCTGAGCGGTGTCTGACCTGCAGAGGTCGTCCCGGCGGCAGAAGCTCTGCTGGTGCAGGCAGTTGGGCTGCACCCCTTCAGGGTCCTGGTAGGAGCAGGAGGGCACGATGGTCTTCCTCCTCCTTTCCCCACACAGGGTGTTGGGGCAGGGGCAGAACAGGACCCCCAGGCTGTACTCCTCAGGGACCCGCTCCAGGAAGCGCCTCAGGGCCCGGTGGCACTTGTGCTGGTTGCAGCGGCTGGTCATGGAGACCCGCTTGGTGCAGGCCAGGACGTACTCTGACCGCAGCGCGCCACACTTCTCATACAGGCCGCAGTCCTGTGCTGCCTTCAGGCACTGGTTCTCACCGTCCAGCTGCATGTAGGAAGAGGCTGAGGGGGGGGGGTTTGAAATAAGCCAAGCTCAAAATACCTGTGTGTGCAGTTGTAAAGAGGGAATGGAAGTGCATAGCCTCATACAATAATCGTTCAAAAAGGATATTGATTAGTTGTGTGTTGCAACAGTTTTACTAGCAGAGTGTCGTCTGACTATGCACTCTCACATAGTAAAGGCTCAGAGTTTTAAAACTTTATTGGTTCGATTTTTAGAGAATGGAGGCCTGTGAAATTAAAATGGTGTGACTGTGGATTTGGTTTAAATTTAAACAAGTTTAGAGGAAATTAACTCACAAACCTCGAAGCAGATTGAAATAAAATTAACAAAAACATTTCCCAATTTGGGATCAATAAAGTATATCTTATCTTATCTTACATATTCAAAAGAATGTGTGTGTTTTACCTGCCACTAAGGAGGCCATGTGAGAATCCATCATTGTGTCGTCATAGGGAGATATTTCCAACTCATCCTCACCTGGAGAAAAGGAGCACAAAAACATTGGCAAACAATCGGTCACTAACAATGAAATTGAATAATAGTAGCTTTTGAAAGATAAATTGTGTGACCAATACAAAGATACAAAGAGAAACACCAATAAAACGTAATACAACATCAACTGTACTGGAAGGAGGTCATCAATCTGGAATCAGGCCATGAACTGATTTTAATAGATGGATCAAACCAAAAGATAAGGACGGCTAAGATGATTCAACAACAGAAACGTCTATTTTCTATTGAAACATTTAGCAGGGCATCAGCATCAGGCTAATTATAAATCAGCATTAGGCATATTACAAAAGCCTGATGTCTTAGGCGATGTATCAGATCTAATGTAAGGTATCTTGCAGGATTTCTAACAAGGTGATTCTGGCTGGTTATGTGATGACACAAAGAGTAATAATAACATTTTATGGAGGTGTGAGTAAGCAATGACCCACAGAAGAGGAGCCGTATGGTAACACAGGAGTGGTGTAAAATCCTCATATCCTCAGTTCATGCGTGTAAACATGAGTCATCTGCAATACCAACCTGTACAGAATGTTGAAATCCCCTAACATTATAATGAGAGATAACATGAAACCCAGCTGAACAGACGTCAGCATCACGCAGCTCTGTGTGAGAGATTCTGTGGTGTCTTCTGTTCCATGTCTAAATTAAGTTGTCAGTGTATTTTCTGACAGTTCACTGCATTACATTGACATTTACTTCACAAAATCTAATTAGAAGAACAAAAGGCTCTCCTGCAGTGCAGAGGGGTCCCTGAAGTAACACTACCCCTTTACAAATGCTAAAATGTTAGCTTCCTTACTTTCCTCTTTGAGTATCTAGTGATTGTGATTCATCCTGTGCATATGTCGTGAGAATTCATCCAAAATGTGTTAGGATGAAGGATGAGGGGACCACCAAAGACATTAGTATTCATCCTCTGGGGTCCAAGAATATCTGCACTAAACTACATAGTAGCTAAAAACAGCCAACTTTAAAAGTCACTAGAGATAGTGAGTGGTTTTACCATAGCATGGTGCTGTGTTTGGTGTCTGTGTGGATGGTCATTATTTAAACCTTGCCTAGTAACACAAGCTACAAAGACGCCTTCAGTTTGTCTATTTTCTCATTTAATAAATTGTTAAACATTCGTCCGAGAATGAAATGACAAGATATCAGTGAGAGTTATTTCAATCTGTTCATCTCACTCAATATAATCTTCGTTTAAAGTAAAATAGGATTAACTTTATATCCAAGCAACACATCTTCATAAAAACTATTTGCAGCAATGTGTTTAGTCTGGCTACCTGCTATAAAGAATAAGGGGGCCATTTTTCACTTCTACTGGACCGTACAATATAAATGTACAGTCATCAGTTATATAAAAAAACTCTATTATCTATCTATACGACAGGCAAGAATAAGCAGAATTGAACCAAACTGGTCAAAATAACTCTGTTGATTAATTCGAGAATAATATGCTACAGTACAAGTACTTCTGGGTCTCTGTGTGTGTGTGACAATAGCGCATATACTGTGATTGAGCGAGCGAGAGAGAGAGAGAGAGAGAGAGAGAGAGAGAGAGAGAGGGAGAGAGAGGGACCGGTGCCAGCAGGGACCGTGTTGTTAGCCTCTGGTTAGCTAGCTGCACTAACGGACATTAGGAGCTGTTTGTTCCACAACAAGCTGGAGGTCCTCTCCTCTCAGACTGAGAGACTCAGATGAGCTAAAGGACTCTCTGAGTGTTTAGATACTTAACTTTAGTCTAAGTTATCTCACTGGGTCTCAAACGGTTTGGTCACAAATTATTCAAAAGATTATTTCCGCGGCACACCTTAATATGATCATTATTGTTAAAAAAAAAAAAAGAGAATAAATGAAAAACAGTTATGAAATACTATATGACAGTAAAACAAGAATAGAGTTTAAAAGGGGAGTGATTTGTAAAATATCCATAAAGAAAAAGAAAATCTGTTTACAGTTCTGTTTCATATGGGTGTTGAGATGTATCCATAGATCTCTTCATGTTGCTCTCAAAGTGCACCAGATTGATGCTTTTAACTTCAATATTTAAAAAAAGATCTTCCCGGGGGAGCATGCCCCTGGACCCCCCTACAGGAGGTTAGGTCCACCCCCCACTTATAAAAAATAGCACTTTTCCCCTGCTTACACCTATAATCCGTGAGCTGATTATCGAGCCTTCATTGTAACATTCGTGGGTGTACTGTGTATGTGCGTGGGGAGTGTTGCAGTAGAACATTCCACTGTAGCGACCGGTACATTCATGGGAAACCCTAAATGTTTGAGCACCCTCTATGAAACATCAAGCTACCCCACAGCACCCCAAAAGAAATCTCTGGCGCCGCCACTGCTGTCATCGTCATGGGCGTCGCAGCCATTATATGAGGGTGGGACAAGTCCCCCCCACCTTTTAAAATGATTAGTTTAGACCCCCCCACTTTTACTATGCGGAAAGTCCGTGAATCGGTCTATCCACTCGCCACTCTTTGTAGAGCGCTGTGTCAGTGCTTCATTATCAAATCCATTCCACTTGCTTATTGTGAGAATGCCCAAATCAATGAGATCCCGTACCATGTTTTCACTGCTACTTTGTACCAAGGCAGATTCTCAGAGCCGTACACATGAGCCGTACACATGCTGCGTTTTTTGTGTAGCTGTGTCTTTAGTTGTAAAATGATGCGCGCCACAGTTTCCACGCTGTGAGGCTCCAGGTGTCACTACCCGATCTGCCCCCCTGCCCGATCTGTACTGCGCATGTGCGAGATGGTCCGCCATATTGGACAACTACATACGGCAACTCTAATAGGACACTTGACACAGTGGCGTTTGGCAAAGCAGAAAAAGAACCGAGAGAGATGAGTTATTGTTATTACAACGTGACTTCACTATTATTTAACAACTCTTTTTATTGGGTTCTTTTATTTGGGGTTAAGTACATTGTCAGAATAAATGAGAAATGGATTTAACTTCTGTTAGACAGCTATATGCCATACATTTTTGCATACATTCACAGTAAATATGTATTCAGTATGATAGCTGCTTGATAGACATGAGCCGTACACATGCTGCGTTTTTTGTGTAGCTGTGTCTTTAGTTGTAAAATGATGCGCGCCACAGTTTCCACGCTGTGAGGCTCCGGGCTCCGGCGCCAACAGTTCACGAGCGTGCTCCACTAGCACCCGGATATAAGGCGCTGTTATTAAAGAGGTGGAGGGAGAGTCCTCTCCTGTCATACTGAGAGGCTGATAACTACAGCTCAGTGAGGTAAAGGACTCTCTGAGAGGTGGAGGGAGAGTCCTCTCCTGTCAGACTGAGAGGCTGACAACTACAGCTCAGTGAGGTAAAGGACTCTGAGTGTTTAGATAGTTAACTTTAGTCTAAGTAGTGGGTCTCAAACGGTTTGGTAATCATTTATGTAAATACGTTTACCAAGGCACACCTTTATATGATCATTATAGTTATAAAAAACAAGATAATAACGGGTATGAAATTATTCCAACTCATACTATAGGACAGTAACACAAAAATACAGTTTAAAAGGGGAGTGATTTGTAAAATATGCATGAAGAAAAAGTAAATCTGTTTACAGTTCTGTTTCATATGGGTGTTGAGAGATGTATCCATAGATCTCCTAATGTTGCTCTCAAAGTGCACCAGATTGATGCTTTTAACTTCAACATTTAAAAAAATCTTCCTGGGGGAGCATGCCCCCGGACCCCCCTAGAGGAGGTGAGTTCCACCACCCGCCCACACCCCCTGTCAAATTGTCCCACCCACATTGAGGATGCTTCCTACGCCCATGGTCATCGTATACTATTAGGAATACGTATAGATATGAACTATGGTGTCTGTTGGAGAAATATTTTCCTGGGCCCATAACTTGACCCAGTTTATCAGTTTGTACTGCCCTCACTGAGCACAGGCCTGCAACCTTTGGTGCTGTGCTCTCAGTGTTTTGTCTCCCTATTCCTGCCTGTTGGCGTCAGCTGATAGAGGTGATATAGTGCTTTCCTGTTTTATCTTGTTATGCACAATGTTGATTATTCTCTCAGAACCAGCTAACTACATGGGCAGTGGCGGACGGGCCATCGGGATGTTTGGGACGAATCCCGATGGGCCGGTACCGAAGTGGGCCGGTCGGACGATGTGGGCCGGTCGGATAAGTCACTAGCACCCCCGCCCCCCCCGTTGACAATTTACTAGTGATACCGAAGTGGGCCCTTCGAGATGCCCGGGCTGATTTTTAGTCCCAGTCCGCCCCTGTACATGGGTCTGGGGTAGAGATCTTCAGAATTGGTTTGGTATCCGCTGTGTCAACTCGTGGCTCAGCACATGTCTTGTGAATTCTCCGGCTGAAGCTCCAAATAAACCGTCAGTGTTTGCCATCATAGTTCCTGCTCTCCCTGTGTCTCTCTGTGTCCTGTCTCCATTGCTCCAGAAGTTTCCATCACAGTGTCGGAAGACGTCAGCTAGCCATGATTTTACTGTGATTTTACTGTGCCACAAACCAGGCACTGTAGGCATGTATTCAATGAGTTAGATTGTCCACTGGGCTAAATCTAAAATGGCAGACACAATACAAGGATTGCGCATCTTCTACTTGTCCTCCCTGCTACCAGGGGACCAGCCGCTGTAAAAGATACCGCTCTGCAATTGGCGCCTTCAGTTAGTGACTGAAAACAGTTTGCTGATCCCCGATGCTGGGTTTGTGCTGGCTGAATTTTGAGCTGACTTTGAACTGGTGGCACTGCTTGCAGCAAAGTAGCTTCTGGCAGCAGGAAGTTGACATAAACATTCGAGTGTTTTAATAAAAACAACTTTTACATATAAACAAAAAAACGTATGCATAATTTTCCCAAAATGTTGTCCCCTCTTGTTGGACTGAGGTCAGACACCACAGTGACTCACTATCGCCTCTAGAAGTGGTGTTACAAGACAGGATGAGCCGGGGCTAGTGAGCTAGCATGCTAATTTCAGGAGATATCTCTGAAACACAACACATATTTGAAATCTTACATTTTGGCCATGAAACATGACCTTTAAAGTCACCCTTAGCTCATGTTACTGAAGACAGCTTTTAGACAGATGTGAAACCCTTTAGCAGAGCCTTCATTGACTAGTGGACAGGATGTATGCTGCCAGTAATTCCAACACACTCAAAAGTTCAAACTCAATCAAGAATGTAATAGCATGTAAAGTGTTTATGTATGTAAATCCTATTCTAGGCTATATATTTATGGTAATGACACGCTAGAGCAGCCTAGCAGCGCTAGGAACTGAAGAGTGTGTAATTACACTAATGCTCCGCTGACTAACAGGCCACAGGGGAGGAGTCCGCTGGCTAGTGTTAGCTCTCTTACTGATGCACATTGTGTGTGTGTGTGTGTGTGTGTGTGTGTGTGTGTGTGTGTGTGTGTGTGTGGTCTTTTTTACTGTACCTCACTTGTACATCTGCTGTTTTTGGATTAAGACACAGTCTATCGTAAAAGTAGAAGTGAACCAGTTTTGCTTAGAGGTGTTCAGATAAAGGTTATGTAATACACATCACCAACATCTAGAAAGTCTTACATAAATGTCAATGTGTTTTTAAGGCATCACACTATACTGCCAATTCTGTGCGGCTAAAGCCAACGGATTGGTTTTCCAGTCTAATCCTGATGTTTCTCTGGGTGTCTCTCTATTTGTGTAAATTGCTACAAACCAGGCATATCTCTGATGTTTCACCTAAACATGTGCAAATTGATTTCTGTAATGTGCATCAAGCGTTTGGTGTGGCTGACTCTTGCATGGATGGGAGACTAACTTCAAATACATTATATCAAACAAATATGCATACAGTACTATTGTTTTTTTTTATTTGTTTGTGTGCCTGAGGGCAACCTTTTCTATGTGTAATATGTGTTTGTCTGGTGGAATGCTATAATATTGGTAAACATTAGCTTGTGTTTTCATAATGTTAAACTGGTTTGTCATAACTAACTACTACATGACTACCTGACTAAAAAGGAGAAGCAATGTCTGTAATAATATCATACATTTTTTGGAATTTTTTTCATTTGCAAAACATTATTTTAATAATATCTCAAACCTTCCAATGTTCACGTTATTAAAGCCCCTATGGAACTTTGCACCTTTTATTATAGAAATATTCACACCAGCTTGAAACCCTCTAATAAGCTGGTGACCTTTCCAGATTGTACCTCACCTCTCACCAAATCCATTGTTGGTTGGGCTTTTGCCCCCCACACATTTTTACTTGATAATCTGGTAGGTAGTCTATCCATAAAGGGAGACGCAGCTTTACATATGCCCCTAAAGAGTGTCCCTCACAGCCCACCGCAGCAGAAACCCTACTGACCTGGCATCAGACGGACCCTCCAGTAGATGTGCAGACACTGTTCCTCCTTGCGGAATCCGCGCTGGCACTTGCAGGCCAGGAGAGCTGGGTGTTTGGCCAGCAGAGCGTCCTGTCCCTCCAGACACTCTGCAGCCACCTGCTCTCCCAGAGGGGACACCGCGGCCTCGGCTGCACACAGCTCCAAGCCCCGGTACAACGCCTCACACTGGGGCTCAGCTGAGCACACTTTGTGAGCCTCAACGCAGTCAGTCGGGGAGGGAGGGAAGGGGGAGATGGTTGCTGAGGATGGCAACACACCTAAAAGAGGAAGAAAAGAGATACGTGTTAAAAGGGTAAGAGGGTAGGCAACATGTCTAACCGAGAGTCAAGGCCAGGTCACTCCAGGAAGTTCTACACTATTGAGAGAAAAATCTATACGTCTTTCTGAAATATGTGGTTTAAAAACGTTGGTAGAAAAGTGTCTATCTTCACAGGGATATTTGATGAACCACTGTAGCTGGTGAGTGAAGTTCTAGCTTTCTAAATCGGCTAGGCTAACAAGGCAGTCATAATATGTCATGTTTTCTTTCTTCTGTTTAGTTTGCAATTTTTCGTCACCAATAAACATAATTTTGTTGAATAAAAAGTTAAAAGACGGTCAGTAAACAAACTCATTAGGTTATTCGTTTTGCTTGATTACTAACTGGATAATAATCATGTCTGTTCTGTTGAATTTTTATTTCTTAGATGTATGTTGGATAGGGGGAAATGCTAGAATGAGTGCTAAGCTGTATTTTGACATCACATTCATCATGAGAATCAGAGAACATCAGAATTAGATTCAGGTTTATTGCCATTGCCAAATAGGTTTATATACAATTCATTTGCTTTGGTGTGTAATGGTGCACGCATAACCACATTAAGAGGAATTACGTTGGGAAAAACCAAGCAAATATCATTATACAAATGATAAGACAAATTACTAATATGACTTGTATATCAGAATTTCACCTGGAAGATTTTAAAGGCGGTAGCACTGAACAGAAATGCGCAAAATATACAGAGGAACGTGCAAGGTTACCGTATGGAATAAAAGGAATGGCTCACATGGAGCGTGTTAATCTATCGCATATTGTCTGTGGGTTGAGTTAAAGAATCTGTGTCAGTGAAGGTCCTGGGCTTTTTGGTAAAACCAGTAGTCGACGGGAAGAAACTGTTTAAGTGGCAAGAGATTTTGGTCCTGATGACCGCAGCCTTCTATAAAAGGGGAGCAAGTAAAAAAGTTTGTGTCCAGGGTGGGAGGGGTCAGCCACAATCTTTCCTGCCCGCCTCAGGGTCCTGGAGGAGTACAGGTCCTAGAGGAGTACAGGTACTGGAGGAGTACAGGTCCTGGAGGAGTACAAGTACTGGAGGAGTACAGGTCCTGGAGGAGTACAGGTCCTGGAGGAGTAAAAGTCCTGGAGGAGTACGGTCCTGGAGGAGTACAGGTCCTGGAGGAGTAAAAGTCCTGGAGGAGTACAGGTCCTGGAGGAGTACAGGTCCTGGATGAGTACAGGTCCTGGAGGAGTAAAAGTCCTGGAGGAGTACAGGTCCTGGAGGAGTACAGGTCCTGGAGGACTCCTGGAGGAGTACAGGTCCTGGAGGAGTACAGGTCCTGGAGGAGTAAAAGTCCTGGAGGAGTACAGGTCCTGGATGAGTACAGGTCCTGGAAGAGTAAAATTCCTGGAGGAGTACAGGTCCTGGAGGACTCCTGGAGGAGTACAGGTCCTGGAGGAGTACAGGTCCTGGAGGAGTAAAAGTCCTGGAGGAGTACAGGTCCTGGATGAGTACAGGTCCTGGAGGAGTACAGGTCCTGGAGGAGTAAAAGTCCTGGAGGAGTACAGGTCCTGGATGAGTACAGGTCCTGGAAGAGTAAAATTCCTGGAGGAGTACAGGTCCTGGAGAACTCCTGGAGGAGTACAGGTCCTGGAGGAGTACAGGTCCTGGAGGAGTAAAAGTCCTGGAGGAGTACAGGTCCTGGATGAGTACAGGTCCTGGAGGAGTACAGGTCCTGGAGGAGTAAAAGTCCTGGAGGAGTACAGGTCCTGGATGAGTACAGGTCCTGGAGAGACGGCAGGACCCTCTCCGCAGAGTGAATGAAATGTGCAGCTGCAGTGTACCACATGGAGATGGGGGACGTGAAGATGGACTCCATGATGGAGGTGTAAATGTTCACCATCTTAGACTTTGGCAGGTTTCTTCAATTTCCCACTTGAGGTTTTGGGAGCTGATGGAGCCCAGGAAGCAGATGAGTCCACTGCAGCTGGGAGAGCTTGTCCAGTAGCAGAGCCGTGATGATGGTGTGAAAAGTAGAGCTGAAGTCCACCAACAGGATCCTGCCGCAGGTTCCTGTATATTCCAGGTGGTGGAGTGTTGTAAAGTGTTGACTGCATTGTGTACAGGCGGGTCGGTCAGGTTTTTAATGTGTAACAGTACAAGGTGCCGAATGGTATTAAAGCCAAACAGATCCTTGATGAGATGGGGGAAGGGGAGCTGTGAGACTGGAGCTGGTGGAGGCAGGGGCGGACTGGGACTACAAATCAGCCCGGGACTCTCGACCGGCCCACTTCGGTACCGCCGGCCCACCTCGGTACCGCAAGTAAATACCGCTAGTAACTTGTCGGGGGGGGGGGGGTGCTAGTGACTTATCCGACCGGCCCACATCGTCCGACCGGCCCACTTCAGTACCGGCCCATCGGGATTCGTCCCGTTGGCCAGTCCGCCCCTGGGTGGAGGGTGCCACGAGGCATCCGGACTGTCCCATTGAGCTTCAAAGCGACAGTAAAAATACAAAGTCTTGCTCAACCTGTACTTTGACTCTTTGTTCCAGGCCTTGTCCCCACTCCTAAAAGCTTATTTCTTGTCCAACCTAAGCTGCCTGAGCTCGGCTGTGAACCAGAGTTTGTTATTGTTATACGTCACCCTGGTGTGTGATGGAATACAGCTGTCTCACAGAACCTGATGTAGGATTTTGTTTGTAGCAGTCCTGAAAACATCCCAGTCAGTACAGTCCAAACCGGCCTGTAGATCCGTCATAGCTTCATAAATCCCCCTCTCAGTTGTCCTCACAACAAGTCATTTGCGGAGCTTTCATTTCTGTATGAAGGAATCAGATGGACCATGCCATCGTCAGAGTCCGCAGTGCAGCACGGGGGACGGCCTGATAGGATCTACAGATGGTAGTGTAGCAGTGATCCAACATATTCTCCATTTTGGTCGGGCATTTAATTAACCGCCTGTATTTGGGGAGCTCATGGCCACCAAGCACTACAGATAAGAGGTCCAGGTTTGTCCACTCCACACACAGTATTTGGTCCCTGATTGGATGCAGGTCCCTGATTGGATGCAGGTGAGAGCACCGTTGACAATAATGTTCAGTAATTCCAAAAAAGGTGGAGATAAGTGGGAAATAAATCTGCTGGAGTTGTTTCTCTCATGTTTATGAACTCTGTCTCAAAACAGAGACACCACAACACAGTCAGCCCTCAGCGGTAACATCTTGGTTTGTTCTAGTTTTCTCGGTACATCAGACTAGTTATTGTAAACCTAGTAACAGATCGGTTCTGTGTCCATTTTAGTTCAGTAATACAGGCGTTTCTTCTCTCAATGACTGTTCTTTGTGTATTGTGATGCATTTCGTCGGATCAGCATGTTACAGTTTATTGCTCCATATGGTCATGTCAAGGCGGGAATCTGTGGATGTCCTTATAAACATCTACAAAAGATCTTATGGTCCATAAAACCCTTTATGGTCATGCTGATTTATTGAAAATAAACAAAGAGGAATAAACAAGTATTCAATGGAATGATATTTGGTAATTTCTTGCATCATCAGCTTTACATGAACCCTCAAGAAGAAGGGGAATTCTCATGACTGACAGCAGTACTTTACTGCAAATTATTTATCATTTTGCTGATGTCTCGAAAGTCAGTAAGAAATATTTGATTGTGAGCTTAAATAGGTCATTAATACAGAGCTGAAGTCATGATATCACATCTGCTAGCATTTGGCATTTTATTCATTAGTCTTTAATGAAAGACTGATACGTGTTTACTCCCCATTATAAGACACATCGGCTCCACTATAGCACTCAATGTGAGAAACTGAATCTTTTGAAATTCAAACAAGGTTAGACCACTTTGTCAGCACAGAAAGGAAATTAGCTGCCATGAAAAATAAGAAGGGCAGCTGTAACTTAGTTGTGTTAATTTCCGTTAAACTTACAAACGTTCTTTTTAATAGTTTAGATATTAATGCTTTGAGAATACAATCGTGGAATACTGTTTCCTAAGTATGTTTGCTTTCACAGAGTCCACATCAGAGGAGCCAATCCGGCAGCAGCACCAGATAGTGTTTGAACCGCTCCAAGCTGTTAAAGCCCCTCAGAGGTCGGAGAACACTGTGGTCCGGACGTCATGCCAACAGGGACGAGGTCTGCAGGTTGCTTCCACTCATCCACTTTTCAAAAGGAAACATCCCAATTTCATTTATTTTTCATCCCTTTACCTTTCTCTTTCCTTTTTCTTTTGTAGAATACTTCAGTAGACTCTCAGCAGCCCAGATACTTCAATGACCCACCCAGGTGTGATGACGTTCTCTGCTAGTTTATTTATTGCAGACAGCAGAGTGATTGTGTGGAAGCCAAAGTTTCTCCAAGAGCTACACTGCTGTTTCCTGAAGTGTGGCTGCTTCAATTTGCAATAGCAAAAAGGAAAGGCTCCCCTGGTCAAATCCAATAGCTGATATACATAGGGAAATTGCAGAGAAGTTGTGTGAGGACAGCAGAAATGTCATACCGGGAGGAGAAATGGGGGAACGGAGAGATGAATGGAAAAAGGACGAGGTGGGAGTGAGGGAGCGGGGCGAGAGAGATAGAGGCAGAGAGAGAGAGAGCCTGAACCTAGATGGGTTGGACACGCGCACAGTATGAGGCACAATCAGCATGCACCGCCGAGAATGACTCTTAGAATCACACAAAGATGCGCACATATGCTCACACACACACACAGAATCACGAAAAACAACACATACACACACACGGGAATGGCTGCCCTGAGAGACCCTTTTATGTGTGTGTCCTGCTGGGAGGGAGACTGGGAGGCACAGAACCCATCATTACTACCAGAACACAATACTGCACAACCACAGGGGGGGGGGGGGGGGGGGGGCAAAGCAATCTGTCTAAGAAACACACATACACAAAGACTTCCACACACACATCTGGGTGTCTGAATAAAGTGGCTGAGAGAGCATAAACAGCTTAACATTCAGTGCCGGATCAGTAGACAGTATGTAAATTGAATACTGAGTGTGCTGATGAAAGACTAACCACATACATAAAACATTGTTGGTTGAACAAACAGCCTTTGTGAAGCGCCGCAGACCAGCCACAACTCACTTTGTCCACACATCACACCGAGCGCTCTCTGGCCAGAGGCCTTCCTGTCTCATGCCAGCGACAAATCATCAAACTTTACAATTATCTGTGATACACAGGAAACATTACATGTTCCCTTTAATGCTCTATGGCCGGCTCAGGTCACACACATGAAGTCTAACAGTTGAACAAGGGTGCAGGGAGTACGATGTCTGTAAAAAACCATACACTGCAAAAATGTAAATTCAGGGGTTGGAAAAACTCCAATGGAGCCCACCTGATACGGTAGAATAAATATTGGCATTTAGATCAGTTGCTAAGCTGAGGCAACAGATTCATTAACTGTGTAAATGGATTTGTAAATGTAATGCACTGTTCAGGGGCATTTTGGACTTAGTTCAGAAATATGCATCTGGCGGCATTCAGAATATAAGTTGGGAATTATAATAATGTAAAAGAAATACAGCATACAAATGTCAAAGGACAAAGAAGAATATCGCAATACATACCTCCATATTTCTGTACTTTTCAAACCTCAACTCACAATGACTTAAAGGGAGGCAATGCTCATGACACGCATTTTTAAATAATTATCATACGATAAAACAGACCAGTCTCTGCCAGTCTTTATTTTTTTTTTTAATCTGATGACGTTATCAGTGATTTTAAGCTGATTAATTACCGAAATAACATCAACCCTGTGGGCGGCGCCATTTTGACGAGTCACATGACTTATTTTACCGGACGTGACGTGAACTATGCGTTTGGACAAAATGACTCTAGTTACTCTCCATTGTTCTCACAATTCCATTGAAATATGCCTCATTGTATTTTGTTGCAAATAGGATATATTTTTTATCGTAATGAACAGGTGTTCCTATCACAAATTATATTTCAAGATAAGCTAAGTTTCATTTTGACTTTTTAACAGCCAGTCTCAGTTCTGTCAAAATACTCACAGCTAGCTGAGTGCTTCTAGGGCATTTTGATTGTTTTCACCTGTTCATTGAGAAAAATGTCCACTTCATGTATATATTTATTCAGATTCTTTTGGCTGTATATATCTCTTTAGTGATTTATGTTGCCTGATACACGTCCTCGTGTTTTGGTTAATACATTTAATTTCATAGTCAATGTCAACATCATGCCACCATAATAATTAATCTGTGGTAGCAATATATGTATATTATTTACACTGTGAAATATCGGTATATCTAAGGAAATATGTATGAAATTATTACTTTTTAATGATGAATTAAACAAATAAGATGTTTGGCCTGAAATGAACGCTTTTCTTATTTAATATTCACGATTGATTTATCATCATCATCATCATCAGGCCTTTTCTTTTGGCATTGTATTTTTGACATGCTTGACAATCGGCACTACAATTTAAAAATATTGTGCATATGTTAATTTTAATTGTAAAGTATATAATGCTAAGAAGAAAGGGCTGTACCCGTCAAATGTACCCACCTTTCATTTATTGGTTCAACCAAAGAGGTGCGTTTCACATCCTTCATGGCAACCAGTGCTGTTCTCAATACAGCTTCTTCTAACACCACAGTGCCGAATTCCCTGTGTAAACATATGCAATCCAAGTCGTCGGTGACCAGTTTATTTTCAAGCTCTTCAAGCTCATGACAACATATGTTCACCATTCATGTACAGGTCTCCCTACTCGCCCCCCGAAATCAATTGCACGAGTAAAGGGATCGTCTCCAGCAAGATCACCGCGCTGTTCATCCTCATCGTCACTGGATTCCTGACGGTTCTGGCCACTTGGCTCGAACCTATATGGCTGAATTCCCCCATCCAATCTCTCCACATTGCTCAAAACTTCTTCCTCGGCTGACGAGTCCGAACTCAAATACTCCGCCATGTTTTCGTCGAACGAGCTGTTCGTGTGTTTACAAAGTGAACGCATAGATGACGTCACGACCTAGTTTTTTGGATCATGTGAAAATGGCCAAAATGGCAGCTGCCTGACGGAATATACAGGTTTTGATAAAAAAGAGCTATAAAATCATTATTTACCGGGGAATATCGCTGATTTCTTCAGGGTATGGTTTAAACATAATGTTTCACTAAATACTGAATTTTTGATTAATTATCTAATGAGTGGACCCTTCCTTTAAGTGACATGACTTGAAGTCATTTATGAGACTTCACAGAGCTCGCTATGAAGAGATTTTACACTTATCAATACAAACCCCCCCCCAACACCTGGAGACAGACATAGATAGAATGGATATAGCTCTCCCTTAGTACGTATTAAAGAAGCCATTGACAACGTGTGTTAACAAAAGTGTGAGTGAAATAACTAAGATTTGAGTACTTTTGTTTACAGAGAAAAAGGTGAAAAAAACAAATGACATGGACGTCCGCTCTAAAACAGGAAAACAAACCATATATAAAGCTTGCAGAGAAACAGTTCTCGGGTCAAATGTCAGAGGCTTATATATGTTAAGCCCCTCCCCTAAAGGCCAACCAACTGTTTGTCAAATTAATTAATGTCATTGAAAATAACTACAAATGTATTCCCATTTATCTCAAAACAATTTAACTAAATTAAATTAAATCTACCTTAAATCTAAGGTCTTCATATGTTACTACTTTCTGACCATTAAAGCCCTTAACAATTACATTTTTAATTATAAGGAATTATTGTTGTACCGAGTGTGAATTTGAACGTGTGCGTTACGTAAATGGAGACGATGTCTTCAACCTTTGTGCAGTTTCCTTCTGATGTTTAAGGAATAGTACATTTTGGTAAATATGCTTATTTGCATAATGGCTGATTGTTAAATGGGAAGAGTCATATGCTAAATATATGTGCAGTAAATATGAAGCTACAGCCAGCAGCTGGTTAGCTTAGCTTAGCATAACAACTGTAAAAAGTGGGGAAAATGAGGACAAGATCTTGTCACATGTCCAACAAAAGTATTATATGTAACAAATCAAAAATGGGATGGGAGAGTGAGTGAAATTGTAGCTAAACGATCGAGACAATATAATACAAAAGATGTACCCCATATGTTCAATATGATAAATTGGTAGTGAATAGGATGTAAATACTGCAAATATGTATTATGTTAAGAAATGTTTCATACTTACTGCTCCACAGTAAGGGGCAATTAAAAAAGTATTAATTTCACAAAGATGAAATTGATCAAATATGAATCTAGGTTATGTAAATCTAACCTAGAAAAAAATGTGTGTTATTCATTTATGGATATGTTTCCTCAGCATGACATGTAATACTTTGACATCTTTATTTGCATATTGTGACACTTATCAAAACAGCTTTATTCTTCACTACACAGGCGAGTGACTCCAGAGAAGGCAGACCGCTGCGGCTGTGTGTCAGACAGAATAAAACCTCATCAAAGACCTGCCGTCTGCCGGCCTCTGCTCACACTGTCGGAATATACAGAGCACACCATCAACAGAACATCCTTTTTAAACTCTGCATTCTTAGTGAGAAAATGGCAGTGAACCACAAAATAACCCACTGAGGAAGGAGGTTTTACATCAAATTATTACACGCCTTAGTAGAATACTCTATTCTAATTGGTCAATTCTGACATTTCAGAGGTTGTTAATACTCGATAACACACCGCTGCTAGGCAAAATAATGACCTTTGCCAAGGACGATCAAGGTTCATGCAAAATGAAATGTGAACAGACTTAGACAGTTACAGAAAACCTCCATCCGTGCTGCCGTTCTTCTCAAATGGCGTTGCCGCAGCTAAATTAGTAAAATTAGTAAAAGCAATAAAATAATTGTCTATTAATATTGAGATTTTATTTAGTATGTGGCCGCATAATACATGGTTGATCCGCTCCATCATCATCCTGTTGTTGTGTTCTTTTTTCAAAGATGAGCCCCTCGTTGTGCATTATCCCTTACTTATTTGTATTCTCTTATTTCGATGCTGGTGGAGTAAAAAGCTAATGAATGCTACAGTTGCCAACTAATGTTATTTTTCTTAAAGTACTTTTTCTTTTGAGACAGATTGCTCTAAGACGGTACCCCCCCGATGAACCACAGTGAGTCCCACTGAAATGAAAAAGGTTCCCAGTGTTTTGTTGCCTAGTAATTGTAATCATGGCCTCTTTAGCAGTTCTGAAGAGGCGTTCCCACAGGAAGTCCAGGCCACAGTGTGTGTTCTGCCAAGCCTGAGGGCCAGGCAAGGAAGTGACATTTCTTTAACTAACTGAACTTTGGCTGAAAGCCCTTTCCTTCCCAGACTCCAAAATGTTCAGTCAGAGAAAAACTCTTCGGTGATTTATCTCCATTGAAAAGGATCAGGGAGTATATGAATACATGTAGGTGCCTTCAGTTTGGTAGATTTTCCAAAACCTGTTAGTCATCAGCAGGCGGCAGAAGGGAAGATAAAACTTTTGTTTCCACTCTGTGTCTGCAGGCAGTGCTGGAGAGTTTATCTTTGTTTTCCCATTGAACACAATGAGCATACAGTACGCCATCTGCTGCACACCAGCACTGTGAAGAGTCTGGAGAGCGGCCCGAGGAGGACCAGCATTCAGACTGTGCATGTTTGTTTAGCATTCTCCCCATCCAGAAACCACAGGGAGTGTTCCAGGTTTTGTGAAAACGTGACGCTTCATCTGGACTGAAACCCTGACAGCCAGCGTGTAGCAAAACTAAATATCACCAAAAAAAGTAGTGTTGAGACTGAAGACACCTTGGAGAGGAACTCCCTTTGGAGGGAACACAGGGATTTGAGCCTTTTATAATAAGTCCTCTTTAGAACTCAGACCTGATAATAGTAATATGTCATATTTTTTATTCCGTAATTGTAGCACCCTCTTTGTGTCAATGTTATCATGGAAATAAGAAATCATTTAGAATTCCTCCATGATCCTCTCAGCACTCTCATATAGCATGTGTGAAGGACAAGACTAATAATCATGTAAACAAATCAATCACTAGACACCCTATGGCAACAGAGGTCAACTCAACGTCACCTGAGGCTACTTCACCTTCTAATCAATTCTGAGGAGGTAATAACATCACATAAACACACAGCAGCGCTATCACAGTGTAGCCACAGGGTAGCTTTTAATGTGAAACCTGCTGGACGACACAAAGCGCTACTGCAGCTAATCCACAGTGCTCCTCCACTTCTATTATTACAACTGCGCCGTCTCACTGACTTACCTGGTCACAATATACTCTTATCCGTCTCCCGGTACACCTATCTCCCTCTTATATTTGCCACAGAAGGACTCAGAGCGAAGGAACGGGGGAGAAAAGTGTTTATCTCTGTGAGAGTATTCCCACCCCTGTGATGGATTCAGATTTGGAGTTGGTTTTGAACAAAGAGAAGGTATACTGCTCTGGAGGAATGTGAAGTGATGGCCACCACAGCTGAATGAACAGACAAAGAAAAGGCAGCCATCTTTAATAACCCAAACCTAAATTGGAAAAAAACGGAGGTGAAAGCAGTTTGCTAGAAAACAGAGCTCTATGGAGATAAAAGAGTGCATCAATGAGATAAACAGATAAATGCCATGTCAGTTTCAGATGGATGGGGTCAAGGTTTTGCAGACTGAAGTCGTCCGTATATTAACAGAAAGCTAGTTTAATAATTCATTGGCACTATACTGTGAAGCTGAAGTAGAGCTTGAACTACTTTAAATCTTAACATGCAAAGTTCAGTTGCGTTTGACTTAGGATAGAAATATTGTTTTAGTATTCATTACGTATATATGTGTGGAAAGGTCTGATCAACCTAAAATGATAAAGTCTTAACTCAACAGTCCATTATTTTCCTTACTGTCAATCATATAATGTCAATAATGTCTGCATTACATTCAAAAATATATATTTATTCATTGTTAGCATCTGCTGTTTATGTGACCTTTAAGTACTTCCGACATTATTGAGAGTGTTTTTACTGAAGTATTTTATAGTATAGAATAAATGTTAAAATCTTTTAGCTTGTAAACACACATTTTTAAGGCATCTAACTATAAACATTTGTAAACGTTGACTTTAAGACAAGGGAACCGGAAGTGACTTACAGTATGTTTACATTAAATGTCACTTGTTAGTATTTCCTGGGTTTAGAGACTCATTCCTGCACCACTCAAAAGGCGCCATGCCTTAAGTTGGGACTGTTTTCCTAAAGTAATGAATAACTTGATGTTAAGACTAACTGGAGAAAACAAGCAAACTATATGCTAACGGGGTGATTGGTTTTATCTGTGGATTGTCTGCAAAATGTAATGTCTGTAGAATAATGACACTACCTGTGTTTAGCTGGGTTCCCTGTGAGTATTCCCTGTGCAGTTCTGACTTCCAGTGGGTACCACCTCGTAGAAAATGGAGGCTCCCTTTAAGGCATAAAGCCGCGGTTTGTCCTGTGCAGTGTTGCCAACTCTATGTCCAATAAAAGAAGCAGCAAAAGCACCAAAGGTTTCTAAGAGACACCAGATGACGCCATGCATATTGTTGATGTTTATATTTGCATAAATCTTAGTGGTTGTGTCGGACTCCTTGCACACGGTGCAACAACAATAAAACATGGACACAGCCTGAACTTTGGTCAGAAGGGTTGTATCGTGATTACTCTCAGTCACAAAATCATGAAATTCAAAATAGTTCTTGTTTTTTTACCTTATGGTCTGTATAGGTCGCTAAACTTGTCAATAGTAGTATTCTGAGGGAAACAGAAAGCAATCTTAGCTTCGGTGGCACCAGCAATTGCATCACTTGGAAAATCTTGAGAAGGGTGGTTAAAAGTTGTCTATTTCCACTTTAATGCAACCCAAAAGCCTTGCAGAATGAGTTCATTGATGCCCAGTAATGGCTGATGGCTGATGGGACTGTGTGTAGCAGTCTGTTATTAGAGGTCATTTAAGGGTCGCTGAGAGGACTTAGACTCCCTATTCTGCTCTTCCTTAGCAAAAACTTGAGTTAAAAACCAGTAATTGGAGTCTGAGTGACTGTTTCATAGATTAAAACACGTCATAATATTGGTCAAATGTGTTCTGCAGCACCAATCATAATATATAAAGTGAAGCAGTTTGCAGAACACCAACAACATGAGCTAAGCATTGGCTCCCCCCTGTGCACCCCCCCCAGATGAACCAGAGCCCTTGGTACAGTCAGTGTTACCTGCACAATTCTAATCGAATTTCACACACACTCTCAGAGGCTCTGAATCACGAAGCCTCCAGTTCACTTTCCCTCACTTCCTTGTTTATGAAAAGCGGAGGTAATAGAGGAGCCATAAAGAGTATAATTGTGATCAAAGAGCAACATAATGGATACTGTCTGAATGGTTGCAGAGGTCTCACACAAATGAATGTCATTTTACATTCTGCCGTGTCCTTGTGTACTAAAGGAGCTCGTGTGTCCAGTCCCAGTGTCTGGGCAGAGAGGGACTGCTTATTGTTTTTATAAGACAAAGACTAGAAAAGAGTCAGGCTTTAAGACAGACCATAACGCTTTGTTCACAACACAGCAGGATGCTGACTGTCATGGCACTAAAAAGCAAAGCCCACCACTGCTCAAAGATTAAAAAGGCAAAAGCAATGCAACATGTGTTGAGAACGGGTCAATCGATTTCGACATGTAGGAGGAAGAAGAAATCCTGCTCCTTAGTTTACTATCAGACCAGAACCTGGACCGTGCTTTCTGTGGAGGCAGCTTCCCTGGTTGCAGAAACAAGTCTGTAAGAGTCTGTTTGTTTGCCTTAAACTGTCTCTTTCAGCATTGAGTAGTATAGATGAGAGCAACCCATCCGGGTACCTCCCTCTACGTCATGTCTCCGCCCCTTTTGGGGGAAAACAGATTTTGAGTTTTTGATCACATCTTTTATATACATGGAACCCAATGACGATAGTCAGTCAGGCAAACAATTAAACAATGTTGGAGATAGATGAAAGGCATCGACATAAAGTGAAATTAGAAGCAATAGAGGATCGATGTCTTGTCAGTCTGACGGTGGATGAGTGGCAGGCAACACTTCAACTGGCGTTTACTTTATTATTTGAATGCAGCATCTACTGTCACTACTTGGACTTTAACATTACAAGTGTTTTCTTTGACGATGGACTTTTACCTTATTACCATCATTTGCTTTGAGGAAGTGTTTACTAACGTGCAATACACGACACCGCAGCTTTAAGGGATGACACACAAAAAATTCTGCATGGCGCCAATTCTTTGTTTTCACTGATGAGTGGGCGGGGCTGCCATTTGGCCTGGCAGTGACGTAGCGCTGCTTCCATCTATAGCTACATCCTTTAATGTCACTTCTGGCTCCAAAAACCAAGTCAACAACCAAACGCATAAACTACAAATCAATGGGGGATTTGATGCACATAATAATGACAGTTAACACAGCTATGTGAAATCAGTTAACATAATACATTTAATTAAAGTCATGGTTTGAGTTTTTGCAGTGCGGACAATGCCTCAGACAGCTGTGTTCAACATGTGGTTTGGTGCCTCGTTTACTGCTACATACTGTTACTGTGAGGGAAAACACATTGGATTGAATGTGTTTCCAAACATATTAAGGATTTGAAGAACCCAACTAAATGTATGGCAGTCAGTGGGAGACTAACTGGGGATTGTGGGTGCAGCCACAGATCTGAAGCCAGTCTCCGACACATCTGTCATCGTGATGGCAGATGGGCCTGAGGTCCTGCCGCAGCTGAACTGGGATCAGCCTGGTTCTGACCACAGAGAGCAGCGCTACCTTCAGGGACCAATGTCCTGTCCTGAGTTAGAGTAAGGACACACCAACACACGCTCACACAGCACTCAATCTAATGCCTTCACACACTTTACACACACACAGGCACGGAAGCAGAAGCCAACACACCATCTGCCGCCCCTGTGTTTGGGTTCCAAATCCCAGTTATCAACAAAACACACAGAAGACCTCCAGACTATCCCCTTAGATACAGCATTCCCTTTGAGGACAGCACTTTCAAACACACACACACACTCACATATGCACCACACACACCTACACACACAGTTCAGATGTAACCAGGTATGGAGGCCAGGTAAGTTTCTCGTTTTTCATTAAATGTGACAGGAGAACGAAGATGGATTTCATTTAGCTCAAATACTTCTAATCCTCATCCGTCCGTCTGTCCGTCTGTCCGTCTGTCTGTCCGTCTGTCCGTCTGTCCGTCTGTCCGTCTGTCCGTCTGTCTGTCTGTCTGTCTGTGTGTCTGTCTGTCTGTCTGTCTGTGTCTGTCTGTCTGTCTGTCTGTCTGTCCGTCCGTCCGTCCGTCCGTCCGTCCGTCCGTCTGTCCGTCTGTGTCTCTGTGTGTCTGTCTGTCTGTCTGTCTGTGTGTCTGTCTGTCTGTCTGTCTGTCTGTCTGTCCGTCTGTCCGTCCGTCCGTCCGTCCGTCTGTCCGTCTGTCCGTCTGTCTGTCTGTCTGTCTGTCTGTCTGTCTGCCTGTCTGTCTCTCTCTCTCTCTGTCTCTCTCTCTCTCTCTCTCTCTCTCTCTCCTCCTCTGACCAGGATACAGCCTCTCGTACTCTGAGCAGCCTCACACTTATCATCAGAGCAGGTTTATGATGCTCATTTATCCGGCCTCATTGCTCTTCATAGACGTCGTCGTCTGTCACTGGAGATCAATACAGATAAGACATCTCTCTCTCTCTCTCTCTCTCTCTCTCTCTCTCTCTCTCTCTCTCTCTCTCTGGAGGGCCTCCTGTTGTTCCCCCCCCCCCTGCAGTGCGATCAGTAATAGGTATGTTAGCACGGGGAGAGTGTGTGTGTGTGTGGTGTGTGTGTTCAGATGAGGTCATTTCTAAATATTATATAAAAATGTATTATATACCAGTCACTATTTTCACTTTATTTAAAGGAATTTCATTCATTTTTGACAAACGTCTTCTTTGGCTCTGAAGGAGCTCCTTCTGCTCTCCAAAGTGGGACATGTTGTAATGTTTTAAGTAATTCTAAAGTATTTGCTATTGTCAGAGGGTAAGCTTGCATATATATGGGTCCACACATGTTTTGCATTGACCTTGGTGAAGCTTATGGCTGGAGAAGACTCTCATAAGGATTAACACACAAAAAACGATGTCTGTGTCTCTAATTTACAACTCGTATATCAGCATTTGTAAATGACTATTATGGTTTTTGCTAATCTCAATTTCCTGTGTATCATTTGTTTTATCGCGTCTTTGTGTATCACACTAAGTTCATAAGAAAGACATGTTGACTGCAGGGACTGGGATTTGAACCAACAACCAACCCATTATTAATGAATTCATTATTTGTAAATTATTATAAGAGAGTTGTTAACCTGGCCTTCATGTTGACGAATGGCAGTCTGACAGGACTTTGAGGAATCGGAGCCGAGAGGAAGCTATCATCCTCCTCTTCCTCCATCAAAAGACCACTGGTCTGCAGAGAGTTCTAGAATAAACTGTGTGTAATTATAGTTCCGTTACCGATGGAGATAGATATTATCAAATTTAGGATGAATCAGTTTTGCCCCATGCTTAGTCAAACAAATGGTTTCATCCTGTTGGTGAAAGTGTGGGTGTGTGACTGTGTGTGTGTGTGTGTGTGTGTGTGTGTGTGTGTGTGTGTGTGTGTGTGTGTGTGTGTGTGTGTGTGTGTGTGTGTGTTCTTTTTTAAATACTTTCAGTTGTGGAAATGTACCGAAGGACGCACAGGACATACACATGAAGTGCTTTGAGTATTTCCCTCATGTACACATCATACAGTTTATATGAAGATCTGCAACCAGCTGATACAGAATATCCAAGCATGTAACACGGTGTGGAATGGGGGGATTCTTATAACTATAACACTTGTTTTTCCTATAGCATTAATGAGTAATTAATAATTGAAAATAATCATATTTAACTACTGCTTCGTGTGTGGGTGCAGTTTCATTCAAATGTTACTAAATCCTGATAGGTGCATTTACAAACGAGAAAATGACAGACCCCTGAACACTTCCAGTGAGAGGGCGATACCTGCAATATTAAATGTTAGGATCACTCAGATCTAAAGTCTGTTGTTCCATCTAGGGAATATCCAACTGTAATAACTCTTATTCCTAGTGGAATCCTTCAGCTGATGGAATGCAACTCTGAGAATAAGGCATACCTTCTTTATAAACTGAGTAAATATTAAGAGTCAAAAATGCACAAGTAAACCTAAAATGATGATGTTATCCCCATCATATTGAGATAATTCAATTAAACAATTGTACATAATATTCGTCCTACTAACACATTTGTTTCAGATTTGTGGTTCTGGAAAACTGAAGATAAACATGTTATGAATGTCAGAACTCATTAGGATTTAGAACACTATTTTGCCAATATGACCTGTCACTGTGAGTGAGAAGCTGAGCCTCTGAGTACCAACCAAAAGGGAACACTTTGCTGAGGGATCCTGATCCAAAGAGTGGGCCGCTCCAAAGGCTCAGTATCAGTTTAGGTCTTTATAAATCCACTGGGGGTTAGACAAAATGAGTCCTGTCTCAAAGCCCCCCCCCCCCCCCCCCCAGTAAAAACACACACAAACATGCACACCTGCCTGCGCTCCGATAAGACGTCAACAACCGCCGCGCCAAATGTGTTTGCACACCGGCGTCGGTTGACTGCACTTCCTCATTGAACGCATTGAACAATTTATTCTGACGCGCCACAGAATCCGAGGGGGAATTTAGATTGAGATTTAAAAAAAAGAAAATCAGCACAAGTCTGAAAGACTTAAGGGGGGGGGGGGGGGGGGGGTGACAGGTAAACCTGAGACAGTGACAGGGGGGGGGGGGGGGGGGTATGGGGGCCTGTCACTCAACATTACAGTGTAACTACAAGCTGGACCATCATTAACACGGCTAATGAACACAGCCTGCTGCAGTACACACTCACACAATGCACTGTGGGGGAATTCCATTAGCCCTGCTACTGCACTGATATCAAACAAAGTGTGGGGGGGGGGGGAGACGGACTGGCACCAGCTGTATGGAAAATTAAGTAGAAAAAGGATTTGATAAAACATATCCTAAACATGATAAACACACAAATCTGAAATGGGTGTGTAAACTATAAGATTTGTATTCTCACACTAACTACACACTATATCAGCCTGCCTGTCAGTCTTCAACCGTCCAATGGAGCTGCCATTGACAGTTAGAAGAATTGCTAAATAAGTTGAAATGACTGCAACTAAGAAAAAGAAACATGTTGACCAGCATCCGGATACGAGGAGCCCTGCTGGAGACCCATCAACAGAAAAAAACGGAACACCATAGAGATGTTTTATGCTTATTAACCTCTTCCTGTTTAATCCTACATTTGAACATTGATTAATGATTAAATCAGCTTTATCCTTGAGTGAAACAAACCTTCATCTACCCACAATGTGTCCAATCAAATGTTATCCAAAAACAAATCCCATATTGGGATCAATAAAGTATTTCTAATCAAATCTGTCCTCCACATGATTATGATAATTGATATGCTATGATTATGATTTTCAGTCAAAAGTATTTCGGGGCGATCTTGGCTCAGGAGGTAGAGGGTCGTCCACCGATCGTAAGAGATACTAAACCCTAAATTGCTCCCAATAGATTGTCATTGTGTGTGTGCGTGCGTGCGTGCGTGTGTGTGTGTGTCTGTGAATGTTAGTGTTTTTGAGCAAGTGCACCTGTATGGCAGCTTCTGTCTCTGTTTAAATGTGTGAATGCTGACTTTGAGGGGTCCGTCGGAAAATCTATATATATTTGCAGTTTACCATATTTGCAGTTTGTGTTTGGTTGTGACCACTCTTCGCCTTAGACCACACATCTATATTTGTTTCTGTGTCTAGCACTCTGTACACTGACCCTTACCCTTACCTTAAGACGATATGATACATATTATTGCCTCGTGAGGAAATCTGCTTTTGACTCTGTCCAGCAGTTCCACAACTGATCAAAAATCATAAATACTACATAGACACAATAAAAGACAATAGCATATTCACACATGACTTATGTACATGTACACAGTGTACACATACACGTATACACAGACAACATACTGACACTGACGCCCTATTGCACAAACTCCATGGCCAACCTTTAAACTACACATTTCATTTGTTTGATGGGCTGCATCAACATCGGCAGGAATGAGAGATTGTAACTGTTTAGCCTGCTTTGAGGGACCCATACATTTACCAGACTGTAATGTATGTAAAATAAACTGAAACACACCCCCTTTAGCTCTGTGGCTCACACTTGCCCGTGACCCTCAACACACCCTCATATAACAGCAGATAATGGTGGGCTTCCCCACAGCCCCCTGTTGTGCCTTCAACAATGGAGAAGTTGTCTAAAAGAGAAGATTTATGGAGCTGTAAAAACCTTTTTATTTTCTTTTACAAGCCTTTACCACTCACACACAGGCACCCGAACACACTGAGAGACAAAGGACGGAACGAGGTCATCATCGGACGCCCCACCTGTCTGTGCATCACTGGATGAGCCGTGAATGTCAAGAACCATTATTCAATAACATAAAGCTCAACTTATGTTCGGTTTTTAATTCAAATAGTTTTAATTATCTCTGCATAAGAAACCACTTAATGTAGGGATGCAGCAAAGGTGCTTTCCATTTTTTAAAATCTTTTTTGGCATAAACCACAACAAATATTATATAGGGATATATAGGAAGAATTTCCTCCAAACATCATGAAATAGTTACGATCAGAGTGAAAATAAATCTAAAAAAGGATCATCTTTGATGGTCCACTTCAGATATAAACAATATCCAAAAATAAATGAAAATGCCTTCATTGATTCAAACAAACAAACAATGGACCACTGAAACAAATGAATGTCATGCCCGATTTGTACTTAGTTTCCCGGAGGACCAGCTGTTTGAATTCATGTAATAAAAAAGTAGTCCAACACATCAATCCTCGAAACTGAGTCAAATCAAGCTCTCCTCTAAACATCGTACATGCGAAAATAAAGTGAAATCCAACAAGCTACATGTCAAGAGAGTTTGATGGAAGGGCGTAGCCTGCTGGCGCTCTGGAAGAACAGATCAGATTATCTTTAAACTAAACTCAGATTAACACTGAACTATTGAGACTGCATTATACTCGAGGATTTAAAAAGTCAGTACCAGCCAATATATTTTATTTTCACTCAAATTGGGAGGAAAAACACTTCTCTCCATCCCCGTGGCTCCAAGAGCGTGAAATTGACCAAACGAGCCACAAAATGCACCTCAGAGGAGTGGAGATAACAAAAAGAGGCTGTCTATACTTCCGAGAAAATAGTGAGAGAGCCAGTGGAGTGTGACCCCTCTCCATCCTGTCTGCGCAACTTCATCCAGACAAAGACCCCAAAGAGTTCCCCCTTATATTATCATGATATAGTCACTGAACCTACCTGAGAGGAAGATTGCAATCCCGAGGAGAAGCATGTTCGCGGTGTCCGGGACTCCGGGGGGGGGGGGGGTCGGGTCGGGTCGAGGGTGTTGGACGGGACTTGGTGCGTCTCTTCTCCGCGGCACCGCTGTGCGCCCCGCAGACTGACCGCAGCCCGCCGCTACATTCACCGCTCCGACACTCTCCGTGCGTCCGCTTTTTGTTCTCTGCCTGCGGCGGAAAAGTCGCTCAAGTTTCAAATCCCCAGGAGGACGGAGGGAGAAGCCTCGGAGGGATGTGTCGGAGCAAATTAAGCTCCAGAGAGAGGCTCGGTGTGTGTGCCAAAGCTCCGGATCACACCGCGCAGCGCCGCGTGCAGGACTCGGTCAGATAGAGGGGAGATGTGACGCGGCACCGGGCTGCTGCTCTGCCCGCGGACACTCATCACGACGCAGCTCCGCTGCTGAGGGGGTCCCGGTACATTCTGAGAGCATGATGCTGACAGCAGAGCGGTTGGGGTTATTAACTGGAGATATCCCTCCTCCTCCTCCTCCTCCTCCTCCTCCTCCCCTCCTCAGATCATCATCATCACCATCATCCCAATACGGACAGTCAATAGGCATATACTGAGCTCGCTATAAGTGAATAAATACTAGATTTGAAGTAGATTTTTAATGTTTTTATTTAACTTTCCTTTATATGTTTTCATTCGATGCAATCCAAGTGGCTTTTTGACTGAAGAGGATGATGGCCACATGGGAAAAATGTATTGAGATCAGAGCAAAAGTGACTTTCTTTTGCTCTGAGATTAAAGTCTGAATTCTGGCTTTCATGAATTAAAAGATTAAACAAATGTACTTTTGGTCAGATCTGAATACATGTTTTTACATGTGGACCTAATCCTATACTTTTCAAATTTGCAACAGCAAAACATGTTCCCTTTTATTTATAAAAAAAAGAAACATGTTTTGCATTTTAGACATTCTGTTGCTGTTTCTCGATAATTGAAAAGATTGTTACATTTGAATTCAATTTCAGCCGTTAATCGGAATGGCATGTTTTGGACTTCAAAAAGGATTCTACTCAAAACCAAAAGTATTCCCACAAGCATTGCAACTAAATGTGATATTATTTATCTGACTGAGCATTTTATGATTGAACGATGAAACACAACAACATGCCGTCTGCAGACACTGTTAGCCTTGGTGCTATGTCCACTTTTTTGTATGTGGTACTGTCTCATAGTTCCACATAAACTCGTTTCTTCTTCTTCTTCTTCTTCTTCTTCTTCTTCTTCTTCTTCTTCTTCTTCTTCTTCTTTTTCTTCTTCTTCTTCTTCTTCTTCTTCTTCTTCTTAAGCTTAATTCAGTTTAAACACTGAATTTCAACACAATCAAATAACTTCTTTGCATTTGTGTCTATGCAATCATAATAAGTGTCGATGTGTTTGTGGATCAAATGTGATTTACCTTATATCTAACAGATACTTCCCCTTTGCAGTACATGCAGAAACATGCAGTGATGCCCAAATGAATATCAAACACACAAACTTATTAATATGAAGCCATTTTGATGGACAAGAATGCGATAAAACTACAAATAGAATGGACATTGCGTCTCTTATGCAATAATATCCGTCATGTTGCCTTAAGAGTTATTTGTCTCTCTAAAGCAGTGGAGTACAAAATGTGGACATTTAGGGGCCCCACCCTTTAAACCGCTGTAGCATCACTTTCATTTCATCTGCATAAGACCACAACAGAATAACCAAAGAACGACACGCACTACCTGCAGTGTGAACATATCTCCACATGAATCATCTCTTGTGAACTTTCTACACTTTCAACTCCAGACGACTGAGGAGCAACACGAGGCATTTTGATTGGATGTTTTATGTTTCTGTATTTGCACCTGTATCTCAACTGAAATCTCCCACATCTTTATCAGCAACAGTGCACTCTGGATAAACTGTTTGTTCATTCCATTTTATACTTATTCAAATGGCATAACATTGATTTGGTTCAAATCAAATCAAATCAAGTTTTATTATTTATATAGCACATTTATATAACGATTTTTGGTCGAGCCAAAGTGCTGTACATATAATAAAAAAGTACCCTACAGTAAAGACATTTTACAGCAAATACAACAGCACAGTTAGTGCAGAATAGCAGTATGAGAAAAATGACACCCTCTGTCCTTAGACCCTCACATCGTACAAGGAAAAACTTCCAGAGAAAAAACCCACAGTTTAAAGGGGAACATGGGAGAAACCTCAGGGAGAGCAACAGAGGAGGGATCCCTCTCCCAGGACGGACAGACGTGCAATAGATGCCGTGTGTAAATCGAAGAGATAATACATTTTACAGCGTAGGCAGACCGAATGTTTGGAAATGCATGTGTCTATAATAAGAAGATGAATCCATGAGGATGTCAACAATCCTGTCGGAGCCATCAGGGAAGTAGCATGATGAGACCCAGGCAGGACCGCAGAGACAGGCCCAGCCACGACCCGAAGGTTAAACTCTTTTTTCATTTGTTTTTGGGATCCTGGTTTATTCTCTGTACAGATACGATGGTAACTTCCCTGCAATGACAATATTCGAGGAAACTGCACTGGCTGCTATTTATGAAAGTGTTTTTAATTGTTACTGAGGAGCCAGGCCACATGATACCCGAGAGCTAAACACAGTGCAATGAAGACTCAACACAGTAACTGAACAAACATGTTCCCAATGTGACAACACATGAGCAAAAAACGCAAGAAGATCCCAACAGAAAGTGTTTCCAGGGGACATTATGGTGTCTGAGGTTCACTGAAGGATTCTCCCGCTGTAGTCCAACGCCATCAGTCGATATGGGAGATCATACTTTATACAATATAAAGTCAACATAAAAACATATTCGGACTCTCCGAGATAAACACACTTCCCCAGTCATTCCCACTCACTCACACAAACACACACACACACACACACACACACACACCCATTCTTCCGGATAGAAGCGCTTTTAAATGTTTTAACACCAATAAGAGTTAAGTTGGAATAGAAAATATTATAGTATAGTATATGAATACTGTCTACATGAATATATCTTAGTTTGAGTTTGTGGCGGGAATTTATTTATCAAATGTGGATAGAGAATCAAACCAATCAACTTTCTTTGTCGTATTTTATTTATTGCAAGAAAGTCCAGTCAGTCACACAGAGAGCATACAGTCTGCAGAGTGAAAGATGAAGAATAGAGTTTGGGTTGTATATTTAAACACAGAGAGAGGAGAAAGGGAGGGGGGTGAAGCTTGGTGATAATGAAGGGAGCATTCTGGAAGTTTAGGGAGGCCATATCAGGATGTTCTCAGATCAACTGAGTTGAAGGTTCAACATTCCAACAAATCTTCTTAATAAGGAATTTTCCCAAGCTTAGCTAAGAAATGTGAGAAGTAGTAAATATAGATAAACATTAACAAATAAGAATCACACAATGATATTATTAAAGTAAATAAGTGAGTATAATATTTTTCTATTACAGAGTTATATGGAGTAAACACATATATCTCAGTCTGTAGTAATCTCAGAAATCTCAGTCTGCGACGGATAGACTTTCTGCTGTCCTGATGTCAATGTTCCACTATTTTGTGTGTATGTTTTAACTCCAATTCCAAGTTTGAGCAAATTTGAATCCATGCATGTGTCTTTCTTTGTGCCTAATGCTTTCCAGTCATGTCAGTGCTGGGGGGGGGGGGGGGGATTGGTGGTGAGTGGTTTGGTGCAGAGCGGTGCTGAGGGCCGTTAGGTGCACTGCTGGACTGGATGATTGCATACATGGAGACGAGAGGAGCTGGAGGAGACACTTTTATGGCTGACCAACCATAAATAGCAGTAACACATGCATACATACAATTACAACCCTGTCTCTAATAAACACAGTGTACCATCGTATATGATTTAATTTGCTCACATGCTATTTCAATAATTGGTGATGGAAGAAGCGGCGATGGCAAACAGTTTTATGGATGAGCATCTGCAAGCTTAGTCTCACTAACAACATGAAAAACAAGATAATGTAATTAGAATTTCATACAAACTATCTGGGTTTTTTTGCATTATAATCATAAGCATAAGATAAGCCAGCTCTATATACAGGGGGGCACAGAGACGTTGAGGGCCACAATGCCTTTGCTCATGTAATAACAGCTTTTTCAGCTCCACTTACAAATCACAAATTGTAATCAGTGAGTCCGTTTTAATTATGACACGCACACGCACACGCATACACACACACACACACACACACACACACACACACACACACTCTTTTCCCCCCCAGAGGTCATTCAACCTCACGGCCTGTTTGGCAACAAGCTGCTCTGCTAATCAGTGGAGAGCCTCCTCTCTCCGGGGAGGGACATATAGTGAGCAGCGCTGTGACATCACAGCAAATAAGAAGCACTGTGACATCACAATAAAGCTTTGCAGTGGCACCTTGAATCTCTTTGTGACCACATCTGGCTCCACTCTGGAGGTCTACATATACAAGTACAAGGCAAAAAACAGTAGACATTAAGCACAGACATTAATGTTCTGCACAGACTGAAGTGTAATCACCTCTGGTGATCAGCTATAATGTTAGCATGCTAACATGTTAAACTAATTTGACAAACATAATACACACTTTACCTGCTTAGCATTAGCATGTTTACTGTGAGGATAATGATTCAAGTACTGACAGGAAATTAAACTGTGCTAACAGCTTTCTATTGTTATATGCTAATAAATAATCACTTTAATTCTATACTTTTTAGCCAACTTATTAACATTTCTTCAAGAACTACCCTGAGGTTCTTATTGGGGGATACACTTTTAGTTGCGAACCATCCAAAGGGCAATTATTGATTTAAATTGCCACAAAAAATCTAGAGATTTGCATATGTTCTATCTCACACAGGCTCTGCCCTCTACTGGACTGTATGGGTACTACTCTCATCAATGATACGCGAGGGTTCACACACTGAAGTTGTATAAACTTAGCCGGCCAATCAGGGCGAGCCTACCTGAATGCGTGCGCAGATCACTGAATATAAGGCGGCTACTCCTCCTGACTGTCATCCTTTTCTATTCAGCGAGCAAGACAACACCTGACAGAGAAAAGTAAAACGTTTGAAAGAAGAAGAAAGAAGTTATCGTACCTTCATGGAGTCGCCCCTTCTAGAGACCCGGGCCTGTCCTTCGTGCCCTGGCTTAATAGCGGGTGCCGATCCCCACCACCTCTGCTTCGAGTTTTTGGGGCCTGACCATGCCGTGGACGGCGTGAAGCCTTCTCCGTCCTGCACTGCCTGCCGGGTGCTCCCACGGCTCAGACGCCAGCACCGGTGGGATCATTTCCAGACCCACTACGTCTCACCGCGTGGTGATGAGACGGATGACCAGGCTGAGCTTGATGTGGTGTAGATGGGGGACCAGAATATGGCCGAGGCGGTGCCATTCACGTTCGCCATTCCAGCGGGGCGGATGGCTCCGTTTGCCGGGGAGGAGGATGACGAGGACTTCTCGTTGTCGGGCACTTCCGGGTCCGGCGTCCATGGAAGTCCACCGCCCAGATCTTTCCGCCAGAACTTCCCGCCAGAACTTCCCCCTGGTGATAACCATGGTGGCGGAGCGTGTAGATCAGGGGTCTCCAACCTTTTTTAGGATGAGAGCTACTTTCAAAAAATAAAACAAGTCGTTAGCTACTTTTACTCCTCTTTTTTTTGTTTTTTGCAGTGTATATATTTAGCACATTTTAACATTATGATATGCTGACCTTTAACCTTTGTGTGCTGTTTGGGTCTGTGGGACCCGTTTTCAGTGTTTACTAAATTAAAATGTATTCAATTTAATTATTTTAACCTGCTTTATTTGGAGGTGGACCTCACCTCCTCTAGGGGGGTCCGGGGGCATGCGCCCCGGGAAGATGTTTTTTTAAATGTTGAAGTGAAATGCATCAATCTGGAGCACTTTGAGCACAACATGAATTTATGGATACAGCTCTCAACACTCTATGAAAGGGAGCTGTATACTTTCCAATAATCCAAACATCTTTAGAATATGATCACAACCAATAACAAATCATTTCAACTTGTTTATTCTTATCTTATGTCACCTAGTTAGCATTCTTTCTTTTTATTTATGCATATTTTACTAATCACTCCCCTTTCAAATACAATATAGTACACATTGGAATGATTTCTTACTTTATTTGTTACAACTATATTAAATAGATAAAGGTGTGCTCTCTCTCTCTGTCTCTCTCTCTCTCTCTCTCTCTCTCTCTCTCTCTCTGTCTCTCTCTCTCTCTAGCTCTCTCTCTCTCTCTCTCTCTCAGTGTGTGAGGAGGCTGGTGGTGGTGAGCTGAGAGCGATCGTTTAAAGTTTACAACTTTTCAAACCCTTGTTGATAATTCACTTTTCTCTGGGCGATAGTTTATGTCATTGTGCATCACTTCACCGACTTTGGTGTTTTTTTGGTGGTGTTGTTTGGTTGCACTGGTGAATTGTTAGTCAAATTGTTTGTCTAGCGGCTGCAGCCGCAGTCGCGCCGCCTAGCATGGCGTCCCGTGGCAGCTGCGCCGGGTTAGAGAAGCTGACTCGCCAACACGCCATCAAGCTCTCTCCACCTGTCGGTGTGTCGGTGGAGGAGTGTGGTCTGGCTGTGGGGGCTGTGGTGGGATATGGAGTTAAATCTGCCTCCCGCATGAACAGCGCAGTGGTTATTTTTTTGGACTGCACGGAGAAAGCTAACCAGCTGGTGGAGAGCGGGCTCGTGATTAAAGGGACGCTGTTACCCGTGCTACCCCTTGTCACTCCTGCAAAAAAAATAATCATTTCTAATGTGCCCCCGTTTCTGAAAAACGAGTTGTTGGAGAGAGAGCTGGCTCGACACGGGCAGCTTGCGTCTCCCATTAAGTTGATCCCCCTGGGCTGTAAATCCCCGCACCTCAAGCACGTTGTGTCTTTTAGGAGACAGGTGCTTATGGTCCTGAAGAAGGATGAAGGGGAACTTAATCTGGCTCTCAAGTTTAGAATTGATGATTTTGTGTATACTGTGCATGTTACGTCTGACATTTTGAGATGTTTTGGTTGTGGAGCGGCAGGACACCTGATCCGCGTGTGCCCGGAGAGGCGGGTGACGCGCCCGCGGTGTCCGTGCTCGCAGCGGGACCGACGGTGTCCGTGCCCGCGGCGGAGCCGCTGCCGGTCCCTTTGCCCACGGCCGGCCGCCGGTGCTGGGGTCCGCGCCCGCTGCGGAGCCGCTGCCGGTTGCTTTGTCCACGGCCGGGCCGCCGGTGCTGGGGTCCGCGCCCGCTGCGGAGCCGCTGCCGGTTGCTTTGTCCACGGCTGGGCCGCCGGTGACCGCGCCGCGGTGGAACCGCCGGTGGTGGAACCGCGGTTTCACGTGTAGAAAGCACACAGGCAGCCGGTACACACAGTATCACACATACAGACACTGAGGTCACACAGAAAGCAGATAGTGAGCACACTGCAGCCAGAGTGGCTGAGTCTGTTCTGGAGGATGTTGTCATGGAAGGATTTATTAAGGTTGCCTGTTAAAAGGAAAAACAAAGAAGTGAGCAAAGGCAGTGTGGCACAAAAAGGGAAGGTGTCAAAGACAGAGTCGCTGTGTTCCTCCTCTCAGCCAGAGGGAGTCACAGAGGACTCAGAGGACAGTGACAGCGAGTCATTATTTGACATCGTTGAGGTAGAAAAGGGGAGGAGTATTCTTTCCAGAGGATCAGATCCTTTCTGGCGGGAACTAAGGGGTTGAGGGGGGTGAAGTTAGAGCATTTTTTTGCTGATTTGCAGATTTTTTACAATTCTGCCAGGGCTTTCATGCGGCGCCCAGAAGCCTTAGGGGAACCTGTCTTCAGCAGCCCAGAGAAGGCTAGGTTAAAGAAGATATTTCAGAGGATTAGAGAGGAGAATGCAAATATTAATGGATAAGTACATCTTGTTTTTATTTTTTCTCTTTTATTTTTCTTCAGCCAGGTTTTTGATTTTGTTAGGATGCAACTATAATTTCATTATGAGTGACATAAAGCTGGGCTCTTTAAATATTAACGGTGCTCGAGGGGATGCTAAGAGAGCATCTTTATTTACTTTATTAGGAAACAAGAATTTAAATGTGACGTTTCTCCAGGAAACTCACAGTACTGCTGAGAACGAGAGTGACTGGAGGAGGGAATGGGGGGGGGAGGGCTTCTTCAGCCATAAGTGCAGCAATAGTGGAGGGGTTGCAATTCTCTTTGCGAGGGGCTTTACACCCTTCTCCTGTACGGTCGATGAGGTCATCCCAGGCCACTTGCTAAGATAGATGCTGAATTTGAAAAGGTGAAAATATGTTTTATAAATATTTATGCTCCCAGTGTGGCGCAGAGAGGCTTTTGTTTTTTGAGAAACTGAAACATACTCTTAGCACCTGTGATAGTGAGGAGTATCTGTTCCTGGGGGGTGACTTCAACTGCACAGAGAACCCTGTGCTGGATAGGAACCACCAGGAACCGCATGCTGCCTCGAAGAGTGCTTCATTAAGACTAACAGAAACCTTTGAGCTGTGTGATGTTTGGAGGCACTTCCACCCGGGCCAGCGGCAGTACACGTGGGTGCACTCTAGGGATAACCTGTTGTCTCTAGCTAGGCTGGACCGTGTGTATGTTTTTAACCATCACATTAATGTGAGCAGAAGCTGCTCCATCAGTCCAGTGGGAATCTCTGACCATTCCCTCGTACAAGTCTCAGTTTTTATTAATCATGTTAAGTGTAATAGTGCGTATTGGCACTTTAATGCTTCTCTGTTGGCCGACAACCATTTTAAAATTTTTACATTTTTTTGGGAAAACTACCGTTTATCTAAGTGTGAGTACAATTCTCTTCAGCAGTGGTGGGATGTAGGTAAAGTGAAAATCAAGCAGCTTTGCCTACAGTACACTTTCAATGTCACAAAGGACATGGCTAGATCTCTGAGAGCTCTGGAGAGAGAAGTGGTGGAGCTGCAGGGATTGGCAGACTCCACAGGAGAGCGAGAACATGTGAAGTTTTCAAAAGTAAAAACTCAGCTCTGTCTGACCTGCTGGGGTTTTCTGCTCAGGGTGCTCTGGTCAGATCCCGGTTTCAGAACATCGTGAAATGGATGCTCCCTCTCACTTTTTCTTTGGTCTGGAGCGTAAGAATGGTCAGAGGAGGCTGATGCACTCCCTGCGATCCAATGCTGGGCAGCTGCTTCAGGAGTCCGCCGACATTCGTCAGTGTGCTGTGGAGTTCTACAAAGAGCTCTACAAAACAGAGTTCCAGGCCGAGCCAGAGGTGGCGCAGTCCTTCTATGAGGGCCTTCCTAAGGTCCCTGAGGAGGACCATGCAGAGCTGGAGGCAGAGCTCTCTGCCCAGGAGCTGCAGGAGGCCCTGCAGAGCATGCAGAGTGGGAAGGCTCCTGGCATAGACGGCCTGCCTGCAGACTTCTATAAGGCTCTCTGGCCGGTAATAGGTGACGACCTGCTGAGTGTGCTCAGAGACAGTCTAAGTAACGGGAGGTTGCCGCTGAGTTGCAGGAGAGCTGTGCTCACTCTCCTCCCTAAGAAAGGAGACCTGCAGGAGATTAAGAACTGGCGTCCTGTGTCTCTACTCTGTACCGACTACAAACTGCTTTCCAAAGTGTTAGCAACGAGGCTGAGAAAAGTGATGGAGCATGTCATTCATGTAGACCAGACATACTGTGTACCCAGCAGGTTGATAACTGACAACGTCACTCTAATTCGGGATCTTTTGGACCTCTCCGGTTCGTTGGGCTGTGAGCTTGGTCTGATTTCTCTAGACCAAGAAAAGGCTTTTGACCGAGTTGAGCACCAGTACTTGTGGCAGACGCTGGAAGCTTTTGGGTTCAGCTCTGGTCTCATAGCCAAGATCCAGGTCTTGTACAGGGACATTGAGAGTGTACTGAAGATAAACGGTAGTTTGTGTGCTCCTTTTGAAGCTCAGAGAGGAGTCCGACAGGGCTAAATTGTCTGCTTATGCGGATGACATAATGGTCTTTGTTAAAAAACAAGATGATATCAATGTTTTAACTGAAACTGTGGGCAACTTTTGCAAAATCTCATCTGCTAGAGTCAACTGGGGGAAAAGTGAGGCCTTAGCAGTAGGAGAGGGCAGCATTGACAGGTTGTTTTTACCTGGGGGCCTTGGGTGGAAAAGGGCAGGGTTAAAGTACCTGGGTATTTATCTTGGTGATGACACGTTTTGTTTGAAAAACTGGGAAGGGCTTATGGAGAAAGTGGAAGGCCGGTTAAAGAAGTGGAAGTGGATCCTTCCCAAACTTTCTTTTAAAGGGCGTATCATAATTTTAAACAACCTTGTTTCCTCCATGCTGGCTCACCGGCTGGCATGCACCGACCCGCCCGTAAACCTGCTGTCCAGGGTGCAGGCTCTCATGGTGGACTTCTTCTGGGACCGCATGCACTGGGTCCCTCAGAGCGTCCTGTTCCTGCCAAAGGAGGAGGGGGGACATGGCCTGGTTCACCTGGCGAGCAGAGGGGCTGCCTTCAGGCTCCGGTTCGTCCAGAGGTTCCTGACTGGACCTGCTGACCTGGTCTGGAGACCCGTAGCTCGGGCCTTATTGGAGCGCTGTGGTGGGCTGGGTCTGGCTGAGTCACTGTTCCTGATGGATCTGAAAGGATTACGCCTGAATAATCTCTCGGGGTTCTATGGAGGTCTCTTCAAGGTGTGGGGACTACTCAGAAAAGAGAGACCAGAGTGCTGTGGCTCACTGTTCTGGCTCCTCAGAGAGCCGGTGGTCCGTGGATCTCGTTTTGTGTGTGGAGTGGGGCCTTCTCTACAACAGAGACTCTGTGAAGAGAGGATCCTCACGCTGGGCCAGGTGGTGGAGGTGTGTGGCCCCCGCCTGGACAACGCTGCAGGCCTGGCCTCACGTCTGAGCCTCAGGTCAGTTCGGGTGGTCAGCCTCCTGCTGCAGAGCTGGAAACAGCAGCTCAGCCAGTCAGAGCTGGCACTGATCGCTGCTCACTGCAACGGACTGAAGTCTCCAAATGACAATGACTCTTTTCCAGAGATGCGATGTTTTCCTGATCTCAGTTGTGAGGGTTTTTTGTTAAAGGTGGTCAATGTCTCTGATTTTAAGTTTAACACCATGTCCAACAAAACTTTTTATTATTTGGTGACAAAGGTGGTGAATCAGAGCAGACTCCAGGAGCGAGTGGATACCCGGTGGAGAGCCCACCTGGGCCTGACGGAGGCTCAGAGGCCTGAGTGGAGAGCGCTCTACAAGCCTCCGCTGACTAAGAGGGGTGGGGACCTCCAGTGGAGGATTCTCCACGCTGCGGTAGCTGTTAATGCGTTCCTTTCAGTGATCAACCCTACAGTTTCTGACGCCTGTCCTTTCTGTGTACAGAGGGAAACCATTTTTCATTGTTTTACAGAATGTGGTCGACTCCTTTGTCTTTTTCAGTTACTCACTCAGATGTTGGTTTTGTTTGATGTGGTTTTTTCTAAGTCAATGTTCATTTTGGGTTATAGGTACAGCCAGTAGCAAAAGTGCAAAAGTCAGCTTTTGAATTTTTTGTTGGGGCAGGCTAAAATGGCCATCTACCTCAGCAGGAGGAATAAAGTTGAGGACTCATTGGATACCGATGCAGTTTTGATTTTCAAGCGGATGGTAAAAGCAAGACTGAAAACGGACTACAGTTACTTTTGTTTAACCAAAAATGTGGGCGAATTTGAGGGCATGTGGTGCCTTAAAAATGCTTTGTGTTCTGTGGAGAATGAGGATCTTATTTTCAGTCGTTTTCTGAACTGACAATGTGTGTCATTGTGTCTGCTGGTTATTTGCTTTGTGAATAAAAGTGGTTTGAAAAATCAAAAATCTCTCTGTCTCTCTCTCTCTGTCTCTCTCTCTCTCTCTCTCTCTCTCTCTCTCTCTGTCTCTCTCTGTCTCTCTCTCTCTCTAGCTCTCTCGCTCTCTCTCTCTCTCTCTCTCTAGCTCTCTCTCTCTCTCTGTCTCTCTCTCTCTCTCTCTCTCTCTCGCTCTCTCTCTCTCTCGCTCTCTCTCTCTCTCGCTCGCTCACAGAGGCTGTGTGCTCCTCCGTGGTGATGACGGCTTGCGTTAAAAAATAATAATAAACATATTTGTAAAATGGGGGGACACAAACGGGATTTCGAAAGGTGCGGGGGACATGTCCCCTCTGTCCCCAGTGGAAATTACGCCATGCGTGTGTGTGCGTCAAGTGCAATAAATATATAAGCAAGTTGCAACACACAGAGTAAAACTCTGCCCCTCATGTGCTGTATAGGCTGACACGACTAGGCTGTTCAATGGGGCTGATGTGTTGTAGATTCTGCCAGAAGGAAAATCACGGTCACACTCCTTATGAAGCGGGGAGGTGCCACATTGCTTTTCTTCCCGACTGCAACACTGGTCCCGCAAATCAAGCAAGAACGTGATTGGTCGATATTCATTGTGGGGTGGGGGAAGGAGGAGTGTTAGATAGATATAGAGATGTAGTAAGTAGATAGAGTTCGCTATGATTGGGGTTTCGTTTATGCATAGGGTAGATTCTTTTAATTACATTTCCTTTTTTTTTGGTGTATTTTTTACATTTTGGATTTGCTTGGCGAGCTATTTATTGAGGGCTTGCGAGCTACCGGTAGCTTGCGATCTACGTGTTGGAGACCCCTGGCGTAGGGCTACCGCTCCCCCCACCACTGCCGCCGAAACCGGTGAGCCGCCTCGGCCAGGGGTTCTACGGCCGGTCCGCCCGGCGCAGCCAGTCTTCGTTTCGCCCCCGTTGCCAGATATCTGGCAGTGTGTGGAGGCGTTGTGGCGACAGCCACTGAAGACGAAGGCTCCAGTGGCTGGTATGGTGGGGATCCTCAGGGTGCAGGACCGCACGGACACAGCGTGTCCCGGCATGCCCCCCCTCGATGAGAGCCTGGCAGCCCATCCTCTCCAACAGGATGGGCGGAGGGTAAAAAGCCTCTGCCCCCGCTGCCTCGTGACGAGAGACGCTGGAATATTTCGATAAAATATTCCGGCTCGGAGCACAGATGGCGGCAGTGGCGAATAATCTGGGTGTTTTGGGCGTGTCGCTGATTACTCCTCAGCAGGACGCCCCCGCCTCTCCGTCTCAGGATCGGACTGATTATTTGGACCGCAGCATCGGGCAGATGAATAATCTGATTCATGGTGTGGCCGCCGCTGCTGGCCGTGTAATGTGCCTGGCCACAGTGGGATCACGCCACATCTGGCTGGGACTCAAGGCTCTCCATGATGATCTCCTAGGGGCCCCCGTATCCACGGAAGGGCTCTTTGGATCAATCTCATCGGTCACACAGCGTTTCAGACGCTTGGAGGAAGAAAAGTCGCAGCTTAACCGTATGCTGCCGCTGGCTCTTCCTCAAAGAGGAGAGCAGGGCGTCACAGTGAGAAGGAGGGAAAGGCGCCGGTTTAGAGCACCCATGGCTCCCGCTGCTCCTTCTACCTCCTCGGCTGGTACCGCGGAACCGGCTCAATACCGGCACCCGCGGGGACAGGCTGCACGATCCCGAAAGGCCTCTGCTCCAGCACCGCACTGACAGAGAGCTTCGGGATGGGGCGGGCCGTCCTCCCGGAAATGACGGGCTGTGGGAGGAAGCGTCCCAGCGGCGAGAGCTGTGTGCCTCACCACCCAAGACGCGAGGGCGAGTTCTTCCGCCTCCTCTCACTGTAAAGTCATGAAAAGTGATGTGTGTGTGACGAATGCATTGAATAAAAACAATTGTATTTATCCCAGAGTAAGAGTAATTTCTCTCCACAATTCCACATTTCCCCATAATGTCTCGTTGAAGGCAAGATCCGTTTCATGCGATGTTAACTGGGCACCCATTATGAGACACGGTTGTAACTCCAGTAAAGGAGGCAGCCGGTGGGCGCGCGCATGTGAGTGTGATAAACCGCAGGAAGTGCTGTCAAAGCACATATGTACGGTGGCCCTGAGAGGCCAGGGCGCTGCAAATAAAAAAACGCTGCAAATAAAAAAAACGCTGCAAATAAAAAGAAACAGAAACGCGCAAATAAAAACGCCGCGATGCAAATAAAAAAGCCACAACGGAAGTGAATTACCGGGGACTATTATTGCTGATGCACATGCGCTTTTTTATGCGAGAGAAGAAGAAGTCTGGGGGATCTCCAGGAAACATCTCATTGGTAAGTTTATAATGTTAAAGTTACACAGGATGTAGATAATATCTGTCGCTGCCGTATTTATGACTTTAAATGACGTTATGTTGTGTGTGGGAGCAGATTATGTGTGTAGTGTATCATGTTAGGAGAACATAGCTACTTTATCTGCTAATGTTAGCTGTTTTCTAAAGTTTACTGGCTTTAAATCTTTCTTTTTTTTTTTTTATGTATTTTGACATTGTAGATGCATGGTTCAGATATTAAGTGATTGCAGCTGATATCTGCTGTTAAATTGGTGTCAGCTGTTTGCAGGTAACATTACCTGCTGCAATAGCTTACCAAGTAGCTGTTACTTCATTGCAAATGAATAACATTCACATTCCTTTTCCACAGGCAATGTATTGTCCATATTGTGGGACTGGTGGGTGTTTTGGGAGGTTTTGCGGCTCCTGTGGCAGCAACATTGAATGTTTGGCTCCCTTTCTCGAAGATGGTAAGCTCCTCCTTAAAAGTCAAGAATTTCACCAGTACAGTGATAATGTCTTATTTGTATATGATTTGTTGCCATTTTAATATATGCTATACACATATTATTGTCAGTCATGGCAATTTCAACATGATTTAGAACTACTGATAAAAAAAAATGCCAAAAAAAGTTGACCAATTATGTGCTCCTTCATGTGCTGAGGGTTGAGCCTTCTGATGCGTTTATGCACAAATACAGGCATTAAAATGGTACCTTTTTGTTCGCTACCTCTAGATTGATATGTATGTTTATCCTTACCAATTATGTAAGTATCCCAATATTTTGTCCTTTGCCTGTTTATTTCTCTTATTTTTTGCTCCTCATGTCTGGAATTGTTCACCGCATTGAACATACTGAAAACATACACTTATGCATCAACAGTTCAGGTATTTTCCTCATTACTGATACATTTTCATTTTTTTTCTAATAGGTTTTTTTTATTAAGTTTTCATTCCTAATGACACTGTTGTCTTTTTCCCTTCAGTCACAGAATCTAATGAAGGAATCGAGGCAGGCCTCATCCACAAGTACTTCACGAAGGGACATGCTTTATGAAGTGATACTTGAATTTCTAGAAAAAAGACACAACATTTTTCTTAGTCTGAGGACCTTAAAGAGTAGGCTACAGAACGCTGGCTTAACAAGAAGACAGACTACACTCCCATTGGCACTGTACACCAAACTGTTTGCACATGAACTGAGAGGCTCGGGTCGGCTGTTGGGTTACAGAGCTATGTGGCAGACATTGCAACAAAAGTATCACCTGACAGTAAAAAGGGAGGATGTTAGACAGACGATTTCCAGACTGGATCCATCTGGTGTTCAACTTCGTTCCAGGCGAAGGTTTGTCCGAAGGGGATATGTCACAGCAGGACCAAACCAAGTGTGGCACGCTGATGGATATGATAAACTTAAACCCTTTGGTATTGCCATCAGTGGCTGCATCGACGGCTTTCAAGGAAAGTTTGTGGCTCAGAGTGGCAGCACTAACAACGATCCGGGCATCATTGCGCAGCATTACTGCAGTGTGTATCGGAGTTTTGGACTACTTCCAGCCCGCCTTCGCACTGACTGTGGAACTGAAAACGGCACTATGGCAGCCATTAACTGCACATTACGATCTCAACACACAGATGATTTTGCAGGAGCCCTCAGTCAAATGTATGGTACCTCAACTCAAGGGCGCCGGAAGCAGAGGGGTCAGGGGGCCATTGGCCCCCCCACTTTACAGCCCTGCCCCACATTTTCGCTGCAGCGGATGCCGCGGAACACTGTACACATCCCGTTTCAATAATTCCCCTCTACTCTAAAGTCACATCTAAAAAGAACGCGATCTGATCTAGCTGTATATATTTTGTTATTTTTGATTGTTATATTCAATCTCATTAGCTACAGGCATTTTTGAAGCTGTAAAGGGAAGATGACAGCTCTCACTCGCCACTCTCTCTTTCCAGCGCCGCTCCCCCTCCCTCCGCTGAAATTATGAATGTAAGGCGTATAGTAATCATAGATAACACGGCAGGGTCCGTTACAGTTTGTTTTAATCTGATTTCAAATAAACAAAGTCTTGGCTTTTAGAATATTAAACTTGTTTCGGCAGATTCAGATGATAAATACAACTTTGAAGCTTGTAACGACATAATTACAAGCGGAGAACGGAGTAACTTGACGTCACAGCAGGCATAACAACAGCCGGTGTTTGTCGTGAGTGTTTTCCCCGGAAACAAACACAATACACACAAACACAAAAATACACAAACACACACACGTATACACACACACACTCGCGAGCTCCCCCCAGACCAGCAATCCAAACGAAAATATTTTCCCTCCGTTACTACTTTGATCATTTGCTCCGCTAATAATCAATCAGATCGATCCAGAGAAGAGGAAACTATAAAGGCCTTTTTCTCAAAATGATGACTAGGTGACAGTCATTATAATGTTATGCTTAATATTTGGAGTACAAAAACAATCCTGATATCATTAGAAAGCTAGGAATCTCCTCTTTCCAACATTGTATACAACTCAAAATGTGTCTTCGGGTCAATGCGACTGATTTCGATGGAGCAGGTCCAGAGGTCGCGTTAACCGAATATTTTCCGTCTATGACGGATTTTTTTAACAATGACGGAAAAATCTGAAAGCAGTCCGTCATTTTGACAGATTAGAACAAACTCTGAACAGCGCCAAAGTTTCCCCGCAGCGAGGCTCCGGTGTTATGCCGTGTTATGCATGCCCGCCAAAAAGGAAATGATACCGTTTCCAAACCTAACTTTGCCGTACAATTCATTGAAATGTCTGTGAGTTTTGGCTTTACACTGTGAGCGATCCCGCGAAGTGCAGTGGGCATGCATAACACGGCGCTAACAGTTCACTTCACCCCACCCCCGTTGACAGTTCACGAGCATGCTCTCCCCCCCCCCCCCCGGTTGACAGTTCACGAACGTGCCCTCTCTCTCCTCCCCTCGTCAGAGTTGTGTAAAGGCCGACGGGTAGTAGCCTACTGGATTTTGACGGAAATGTTTCGATCCTGTCCGTCAAAATGACGAATAAAAGCTTATTTGGGCAAAGATGAAGGTACTTCAATGCAGAATGGTACAAAAACAGAGAGTGGTTAATTCTTTGCAAAACCACTAAACGAGCCTTCTGTGAAATATGCAGATTTGCTGCTGTTAAACGGCTTGTAACCTTCTCCAAATGTGGAGATGACAGCTTTGTATATACCGGAGTTAATAACTGGAGCTTTTCACAGAGTGTGTTCAAAAAAAGTGCGCTTACTTCAGTCAAACACCAGTCAACATTCAGCTTGTCAAACAAGAGCGTATTGAGCAGGGAAAAAGAAGAGATGGAATGATGGAGCAACTGCGCTGTCATATGTGTGGGCTGGACCTGTATAGTCTAATTTACAGGAAAGGAGTGAGCAGAGGGTAGAGTGGTCCATTCTTGTTCTGTTTTCTGTGACTATCTTCCTCATGCTGAACACCCTCTCAGACTTTCAGTTGAGCGCGCTACTAAAGAGACGCGTTACCATGGAAACCAAACAATGGTGTAGCTGTATTGAAGTCCGAGTGGAAACAGTAACATTTGGAGCGTTATGTTAGAATGAAACAGGTCGTGACTCACAAATCAGATTTAGTCAGAAATCGGGAGAAATGCGGGATAAATATGACCCCGGGAGGAAATCGGGAGTCTCCCGTGAAAATCGGGAGGGTTGGCAAGTATGTCACATACACACACACTTTTTGGCCCCCCCACTTCTGAAATGAATCCGGCGCCGCTGCCTCAACTGCAAACCAGCGCATCGAGAGTTGGTGGTCTTTCTTCAGAAAGCAAAGGTATAGCCTTTTAAGGTCAGGTCCAAGAATGTATGTGTGTGTGTGTGTGTGTGTATAGTACAGAGGTGCCCAAATACTTTAAATCTATCTGGATGAAAAAAATTGAAAAAATTGTGAAACTACATTAGATTACAATGTACAACATTTCTAGAAATGTTGTGACTTTTTAGCAAAATATTGTGACTTTTTACTTGAAGTTGTCTTTTTTTCATGAAATACAAAAGTTTTGAATTCCACCATTAGGACTCAGTTCTGGATCGAGCTCTTCAGTGACCTTAGAGAGAGGCACCTCTTCAATGGGAGCCATGAGCACAAGTGTCTGCTGCGATATGTGTTTTTGGGCATCTTACAAAAAGACCTCGATGAGTACAGACAGCTGTGGAACAACCACACCATCCGACCTGTTCGCCTGTCTCAGTGTCCATCAGGTACACCTGATGCCATGTACCACCTGCCTCACAGGTTTGTATTCAAATTGTTAGGTAATATTACTTTAAAATATATCTGACTTCATATAATTTGGTGTATCAGCCCAATATGACAAGTTTGTCACTTGATAAATAACGTGATTCATTTAGTCTGAAAACTCATTATTTCAAAAATGATTTCAAGTCTTAAACGACTAAAAATGGATTCCAACACAAAACCTAAATCAGAAAATGTCCAAAGCTATACTGTCGATTTATCTTACTCAATTCCAAAAAGTACCTTGTGTTAGAAAGTGAGTAGAATGACCATATTTGACTGGAAGAGCTGCTGTCAACCTTAACTTCTCAAGTCAAAGCTCTTTGTTTAGGATTTAATTAACGGAAGAACTGACTCAATGGAGTTTTAGTTATAATGTTATCTAGCATGTTTGGGGGGGTTAAATGATCCATTTGTAATCACTTGACTCATGTTTCAATTTATGACTGGTCTTAGGTTTGCGGAAGGGAGTGTGATTTCCAGTGTCCTGGGAAGCCACCACGTTGATGGCATCATGCAAGATCATCCCAGTCACAGTTGTGTGGTGATGAGAATCTGGAGATGCATTTTGTGGACTTGCAAAGACGGAGTGGGTTGGCTCCACCAGTGAACTGGACAGCTGCTGTTCACAATCACATTTCCATGAAAAACATGTCTGGAGTGTAGAATACATGCCCCACCAGCCCCCAGAACTTTTTTGTGTGTACAAGTTTCCAATGTGTCGTTTGAATGCTGCAATTCTGAGTAGATAAGTCCAGTGAAATATTCGCTTGTATCTTTGCATAGGTCATTAGACTGAAACCTTTCTTTGTTTAAATAAACATACAGCATATTCATGTATTTTGTAAAACATGTTTAGTGTACATCCGTGTTATCAGTTGAATGGTCGATCGTCAGAAAAATATACACCTAATATTTTGGTAATTGATTTTAATTTTGTTTTGAATATAGTCATGTTCCAGCCTCTAAAATGTGAATATTTGCTGGATTAATTTGTTCTCTGTGAGGCTTCACTTTCTGACATTTTAAAGACCAAGGCGTGTCCGAAATCACTCTCATTCATACTCCTACTCCCTATATAGGGAATTCTATATAGTGAGTAGTGAGTGATTTCAGACACAGCCCATAACAAATTGATGAATCAACAATAACATTAATTCATTGCATCAGTCACATATGCTACTGTTATTTCTGTTTTCACAGTGGATCTGAGAATAAAATCTTGTGAACCAGCTACAGCCGTGTCATCTTTGTAGCGAGTGTGTAACATATATGCTATACGTAGAAAAACAAGTCCTTACGTTAAAATGAAACACTTTTAAACCATTTAATGAAGAGTCATTCAGCTTTACTCTTTCACAAAGTCCATGTAAAAACATGTTGATAAAATGGCCAAAACAAAATTGGCACATTTGCACGACAAGGTGCCTTTTGCAGTCTTTATTTACTGTTTATGTAAATATTTGTAAAACATCTTAACACATGTTCTGAACTCTTGACTTAACCACGGTCTACCTTACCTACCTAACGAGAATACAATAACAATACAATACAAATGTGTGGTGTTGTTCATATGTTATATATGAAATATGACAAATCTGCCATGAAAAATACTCACATCTCTCTTACGTCACAACATTTTGGTCTGACAGACCGCAACATTAAAACAACGGACTGTGTACTGTGTGTGGCAACATTAACTTTTACCACAAGTTATTTAATTGTTTAAACGCACCCAAAGCCGGGGGAATTATTAATGCCAAAGTTCATGTTGGCTTTGAAGGCACCATAAGTGTCCAAAAGAGGAAGCTTTAAAATGTTGGCACAGGTATTTGCCATTGGGAATGTTGACGTTGTAGAACATAGGAACTGAAGGCGTGGCAGAGGACTCATACCAGCAGGAGGCACACATGGCACACCTGTAGCGAACATTAACACCTCCTCCAAGGTCACTGAGCTGTCATTTTCTAAAAAGTAGAGAACATTGGAATCAATTGAAGTAAATACTATCTACATCAACACCGGAACTTTTTATAATCTGTGTGTATAAAAATCAGACAAGAGCAAATTGACTAACCTTCACAATCGAGAAGATAGTCTGCCCAGTAACTCATAGCTTTCTCTTCCTGAGCCCTTCTGTTGCTTCCCTGTTGACTAAGTTCAGGCTGGAACAGATTTTCCATCTCTGCAGCAGACAGCTTCACATCGGCATGACAGAGAGCAGGGGTCAGGACCGTCGGATGCTGCTGCAGAGCTGTCAGAAACTGCAAACTTTCAAGTCCAGCCTTGAATCTAAAATACAATTAAAAGATGCATGCAAAGATACATGTGCATCATGTAGAAGTAAGTAAGCAAGAAAATGGGACAACAGCAACACGTTTTTCATAATTATTTTAGCAATAACAATGAAATACAAAAACCTACCTTTCGATTGCAGTGTTGTTCCTGTGGATTATGTACCACTTCAGGTAATCCTCTACAATCATTTTTTTTTCTTCACATGACCTGACATGTCTGAAGCACCCAGCAGTCTGCAACATGGCACTGTTCCGTATCATCAAGTCCTGAAGGATCTCCACTGAGGGTGAATACTGAATCTAAAAGAAGAGATAACAGAGTCCCACACATTTCAAATATGACACGTAATTATAAAAAATGGTAATGCCAGAAGTATATCTTGAAAGAATGGTTTAAGTGGACAAAACTCTCTCTTTACCTATTCTAGAATTCACACCCTTCTCATACCTCTTGTAGGACTTTCCCTATCTCCTCATCTGTAATGTCTCCGACAGATGCCTTGAAACTGCTCTGCCCTGAGATGTAGCTGACCAGATCCTCTGACAGAAAATTAGGACCAGGTCCACCATGCACAATGGACACAGCAATCATCTTCCCTGCTAAATAATACTCATCCTCTCTGATAGCTGTCCAAGATAATGCAGAATAAAGAAATATTAAATCAGTTTCCATATTTGAAAACACTGCAAGGTTGAAATATGGGTTCTTTTAAAACATTATACACAAAACAGAACCTGTTGAATTGTAGACCAGGTAGCGGCTCTCCACAGGTCCATCAAATATGGGCCGTTTGTTCAGCTCTTTCATGAGAAGGGAGAGGAATTCTCTCTTGGGGCCACCTGTATCGAGACCTTCCTCAAACCTCCCTTCATCGTCAGAGAATTTCACCAGGATGTCTTTCTTTTCTGAGAATGTTGCCCTTTTGAATCCTCTGACTGCTCCATCCCAGATGTTCGAGCGACAGATGTTAAATCTGCTGACAGCTCGATGGTCAATCTCTAGGGCCAGGTTTGCAGTTATCTCAGAAAGTGATTGCTGGTCCACCCTGTCATCAGATAAATTATGACCATGTTAAATGGTACACCATAGCACACATTTTTGATCAGGAAAAATAACAACCACAGTTGAAGTAAGGGTAACTTTTCTCTTACTCTGTATCCTCTGGAGTGTCATGACTGCACTCAACACTGTCTGAGTCATCCTTATCCTCTATTACAATGGGCGCATACAGCTGAGTATATTTGCTGAGAAATTGACATACACAAGTTTACATTGTTGATGTTTTCATATAAAACATACTTGAATTGTAGAAAGGAAAGTATAATACCTATAGCACGCAGTTTCCAGCACACCTCCTGATGTTCCTGGGCCCTCTTGTGAGTCAGAAAATAAGACCTGAATCACAAACCATAACAGGGATAGGACAGGTAAGTTGAAGTATTTTAAATCATGACTATCAGAGGGCTGATTTAGAAAGAAAAGACTATTCTAATGTACACAAACGTGGATCTCTGGGTCAGTGTGACACATTATTTCATGTAGTTTAAGACATTAATTGTGTGACAATATTTTCAGACAAGGCTAAATGTGAACAATAGACAATGTTTAGGAGCCACAATTACCGGAGCTGCTGAATCAGTGCCTGACTCTCCATCTGCAGGTTCCCATACCTGGAAGTAAAAAACAATATATCAGTGTGACACTTCAAATTTGACAGAACTAGAGCTTAACACATTTGAACATAAATATTGAATTCTATTATTCTGACTGATAGTGTATGTGATTTGCGACAGGGGGAATGATCCTTCTTACATTATCACTTTCATTGAAAAACATACAAATTATTATGGTGTGATTTTGCAGGTATCTGCACTAAATAAAGTTGTTTTCTTAAGTTTGTAAAATATGTGTAGGCCAGGACGCTGCAACATTTACCGCAATTTAAAATGCTATTTTGGGACATGTTTCATCGTAAAAATATGCCGTCTATGTGAAATCTAGAAACATTTTCACTTCCAGATAGAATTTACAATATAAGTGATCTAAGATACAACAAATGTAGTACTCACTAATGTATCAGCTGCATTGAATTCTGCAGGAGTTGGACTCATGATGATCACCTCTGAATCCGATGAGTTGGATTCAGAGCTGGTTTCCTGAGCTGTGAAATACAAGAACAGGTATAAGAGGATTTTAGACTACTCAGAACAACAGAGTGCTTTCCTTGACAAACAAATCAATTTAAAAAGCTCTTCTTGGTTGGTAATTCATTTCACAATTACTTACAAGATGTAAAGAAATCTTCAGCTGTACAAATGTACAGTGTGATACGTTGGTAGGCCTTCCCCACTGCCTCTTTGTACTCGTTTAGAGTGAAGGGTACTTCTGTTCCTGGTATATTAGTTATCTTTGTACCGTCAGGGTAGAGCAGTACGTAGGGACCGCCATGTACATTTCTGTCGAAGGTCTTCATTTTTTGCTCAGCAGCTCTCTGCAATTCGTCCGCATCCGACTCTGGTCGCATCAAAAGGGGAAGTACGGTTCCTCTTACAGTCTTCAGTACACCATCTTTCAGCCCCATAAGGCCTACTGAAATTAAAGTAACCTGTATATCCTATATAACCTGTTTTAATAATTATAACTTTGTCTGTGTAAAATGTATACTTATGAAACTAGACCAAGTGTTCTTATTTTCCTTTGTTTGCTGTGGTCAATTGTGTGTGCGTTGACTTAGGAATGTAGAGGATCCAGTCGGCCCCCCCGGGGTTTTAATGGCCCGGATAGGAGCATGGGGGGGTTGTAGGAGAAAGGTAATAAAACTGACACCATTGAGTCTATGCAGAGATTGTTCTGAGAGAAAGATTGGGATGCAGAGTGGTACGGCCAGGTGCTGAGGATAAACGAAGATAAGGATTGGTACCTCACCCCGTGCGACCCAGAATTGTTTATTTTATGGCTGCCATAAAAGATGACCTGGGACTGATCGGCGGCGCAGGAGATCGAAAGTTCCCACACTTATGGCTGACTCACTCTGATTCGCTGTTTAGACCTCGTCAATTGCTGACTCACTCTGATTCACTGCCTAGGGCTCGCCCAGGAGTGAGTCCACCAATGGATGAACACCTAGGGAGGAGCAACCGACACAACTCCTCCCACACAACTCCTCTCCGTTTGTGGGAATAAATATTGTGAATTCTGTACACTCGCGGCCTCTGTTCTGTCTGACTGTCTGATACGTACATCGCACGGTGGAAGAGCTGAGGCCCGAAGTACTTCGTTATATAAGTACTTCGTTATATTGTACTGTTGTTTCTACCATTAAATCAGCTTATTGTTTAATCTCATATCTCTGTCTGAGCCGTTCCTTTTTACAGCAGACCACTCATCAAACGAACAGCGCGGAGCGGGCTCGAACCTTCAACAACTGAAGGGTGCTTAAACCCAACAAAATCTACAGAGAAACAATGAAATAGGCGACTGTTAACTAGTTCAGTGACACTATAAATACATGACAGAATGGACTGTCGGCAAATTATTAGTATATCTCAGCAAAAAAATGTACCTTCACAACCTTCAGGTTGTCTTTTGATGGTGTTTTCTTTTTCTTAAAACATGCTCGTCTCTCCTTCTCTTTTACACTCCGGAAAGTCTGAAATAACTCCAGTGTGCTTTTTCCTGTAGCCTCTGCTTGAAATAAGAGTCCAATCAATCGTCAATGAGAAAGAACAGAGAGACATACAGTGTTCTCACCCATACTCATAAGATATAGAGTGTACATTGCCTAAGCCTAATTCAAAAAATAAAAAAATAAAAATTACCTCCACTTGTGCCTGTTTTATCAACATCACACAGGAATTTGATGTCCTTGCCACATGAACAGCAAAAGGCTGATTTAGAAGCCTGCTGCTGTCCACAAAAAGGACAATACATTATGACCTGCAACAAAACAAATAAAGTATCATTAGGTTGCTTTGCGCTTCAATTGCATGAACATCTATCTATCTATCTATCTATCTATCTATCTATCTATCTATGAAGCAAGAAATGTCTGTGTGTGTGTGTCTGTGTGTCTGTGTGTGGCTCGCATATCTCTCTGACTGTTTGTCAGATCGACCTAAGCTTTCGGATATGGCTTGCGCATTGCACGATGATGTGCATCCTTCATTTAGAATTTTTTGGGATTCATTTTTCTAAACCTTTATTTTTGACGAATCTACGCGCTCCGATCGGGTACGCCCCCCGGACAACATTGCATGCAGCAATTATGGGAGCCAAGCAATCGGTCCGCTTAGTACGGGCACAAGCTCTGAACGGCCATGCCCCGAACGGGCACTGCACTAGTTTTTAAATAACACTAACACATTTGGAAAGACTAATCAGTTCTACTTTCAACGCTGGCTTAATACAAGGAATATCCCAACATTGATTGCAAGTGTGTCTTAATCACGACATTCCCCACTGACAAGGGCAAGACAAGCCTCAGGCAGTTAAACACGCAAGAATACTGTGTGTGTGTGTGTGTGTGTTGTGTGTGTGTGTGTGTGTGTGTGTGTGTGTGTGTGTGTGTGTGTGTGGTAGTCTAGATTTAAAACGGTTCAAGCTGCACGGATAAATCGAGCAGAATCAAACTGTAACCTTACAGTTTTCACAGACAAGCAAACAACTTGAAAATAGCTTTCTGCAGTTTTGGTCAAAGCTATGTTCTACTAACATTATACACTACACACATAATCTGCTCCCACACACAAAATAACGTCATTTAAAGTCATAAATACGGCAGCGACAGATATTATCTACATCCTGTGTAACTTTAACATTATAAACTTACCCATGAGATGTTTCCTGGAGATCCCCCAGCCTTCTTCTTCTCTCTTTTTTCTGTCTCTTTTTATTTGCAGCGTTTTTTTTATTTGCAGCGTTCTTTTATTTGCAGCACCCTGGCCTCTCAGGGCCACCGTACATATGCGGGTGCAGGAACATTATTGCTGGCGTGTTGTTGTCAGAAAACACACCTTGCCTTGTGTGATAGCGATTAATGCATTTCACCGTCAGTGTGGCCACGGCATTACGACGGAGCGTGCGGCCCCGCGAGAGCTGGCCGCGGTGCGTTCAAGGGCGGTCCTTTCTATGTCAGCCCCCCATGGGCCAAACTTCCTTTTATGGAAGGTTTGGCGGCGGAGTGGTCCACCAGAGAGTACGTGTCCCCTAAAACACAGTTTTATGGGGAATGGAAGCTCAGCTGTGTACTGACAGAGTGGATGGACAGAACACTGAGACTGGGTTACTCACTCCAGTTCTGCAGCGTCCCTCCTCCATTCAGGGGCATAAGAGAGGCACATCTATCGTCCCAGGAGGATATAGGTTTCCTTTCAACAGAGATTCAGGCCCTGTTGCAAAAACAGGCTGTGTCTGTTGTGCACTCTCAGGAAAAAGGGGGCTTTACTCCATGTACTTCCTGGTTTCCAAGAAGACAGGAGAATTCAGACCCATTCTGGATCTTCGCATCCTGAATCAGCACATTGTCTGCAAATAGTTCCATATGTTAACCATAAAACAATTACTGGAACTGGTGCAGCCGGGCAATTGGTTCACAAACCATCGACCTCAGGGACTCTTACTTTCATGTCAAGATTACTCCAAAGCACAGAAAGTATTTGCGTTTTGCCTTCCAGGGGGTAGCCTACGAGTACAACAGACTACCGTTCAGCTATTCCCTATCCCCACGCACGTTCAGCAAATGTGTGGCCACAGCGCTTCAGCCGCTTCGCGACGATGGCATGAGGGTTTTATTTTATCTCAACGACCTCATAGTCATGGCCAGGTCCAGGGAATGGGCAATGTTCCACACAGCCCAATTGATCCTACACCTAACCAAGTTGGGATTTGCGGTCAATTGGAAGAAGAGCATTCCCATACCTCACCAGCAGGTGGAGTATCTGGGGATTTTGCTCGATGCAGGCAGACTACGTGCCACCCTGTCAGAGAGCAGACATGCATCCCTGCTTCAGGCAGTTTGCAGACTGCGACGGGGGGCAACGGTGACAGCTTTGACCATCATGCAGACTCTGGGTCTCATGGCGGCTGCTGACCTCATGGTACCGCTGGGGTACTGCATATGCGTCGCCTGCAGAGGTGGTTTGCCGGCCTTCGTTTAGATCCCAAGAGGCACAAACGACGTTTGGTGACCATCCCCCCCTAAGTGGAGGGCAACCTCCGATACTGGGGGTCCCCAAAGCATCTGCGGAGGGGTACTCCACTGGGGCGGGTGACCTCCTACGTCACGGTGTTCACAGATGCATCCGAGACAGGATGGGGGGGGTACCTGCCTAGAGAGAGCTATAGGTGGTGGCTGGCCTCTGACAGAAACTCGGCACATCAACCTTCTAGAGCTACGGGCAGTGGTACTGGTCCTACAGCACTGCAAACCCTTACTACAGGGCAAACATGTGCTGGTGAGGAGCGACAAATGCACCACAGTGGCTTCCATCAACAGGCAGGGCGGAGTCCGCTCCGCCGTCTTGTTGAGCGCAGCAGAGAACCTGTGGTTGTGGGCCTCAGAGAATGTTTTTATCTTTAAAGGCCCCCCACATTCCGGCTATCCTATTTACATGCTCTACGCCTTTCCACCGCTGCGTCTCATGCCCCACTCCTGGAGGGGGTGAGACGAGAACAGTTGTCGGTCATTCTGGTAGCCCCAGGTCGCCGCTCGGCACCGCGGTACACAGAAGGGACACAGATGATGGTGGGCCAGCCCTGGGGCCTCATTTATAAACAATGCATACGCTCAAAAGATGGCGTACGCCCGTTTCTAAGCAATCTTTGAGATTTATAAAAAACAAACTTGACGGGAAAATGTGTGGTCCTCCACGCACACTCTTACCCATGCGTACGCAGTCCGCACAAAAACGGGAGAGATGAGAAACTGCGACACCGTTGGCAGATGGAAGAATGGAGAGAAATATGTGGAAATAATACCATGAATAAAATGTTACCTCTCATGTATCATATATGAAGAATTTATTTGCAAAAATGGATTATAGCCAATCTTAAAATGATTAAACAAACGCCGCTTTGAGTCTCCTCAGTGCACACAAAAACATAACTTGGAGAAATAAATAAATACGGATATGTTACTTAAAGGGCCCATGTCATGCTTTTCTGGTTATTACCCGTCACCTTGTGTGTTATGAAGGTTTTTATGCATGTAAACGGTCTGCAGAGTCAAAAACCCTCAAAGTACACCCTGTAGCGAGTAAAACTCTAACACAGAAAAGACCTCCCCAAAACGCCTCGTTGGAGATTTCATGTTTTCTTCTTGGGCATCGTGACGTAGGGATACCCAGTAGCCACGCCCAGAGCTATGGCCGCACCCTCTGCCAGCAGAACATATATACTGTTGGAAGCTCAGGTTCTGTTCAGAACTGTATCCAGTCATGCCAACGAGGGTCTGTTTCCTGTCTTGTGAGGGGAAATCTTCAATGTATGCCTTACCGAGGGCAGAACCACGACGAAGTCAGTGGTTGACATTTCTTGTTAACACTGTTCCTTCAGATGTCGAGCCGGTATTGTACTGTGTGCACAGCATTCACGGATCATAGCTTCACAAACATTGCAGCGATTCATGCCGGATATGCACAGCGTAGGACACTGAAGGACGATGCTGTTCCTACTTTGTTTGGACCAGCGGGAGATTCGGGTACACGACCTGTAATTATGCATTGTTGTTTGTGTATTTATGATGTTTAAAACAAACAAGGTATCTACCACGACTGTTTAAATGGGTAAACGTTTTTCGGGCTGCTAAGCCATTGACACAGTGCTAACTGGGCTAACTAAGTTGCTAGCTAGTGTTTCTGTACTTCCTCTAAGAAGAAAGGACAGTAAAAGAAGAGCTCTGTGGCTTCAGGCTTGATCGCCGTTCAAATTACAGCGTTGGTTTCCCCAAAAGTGGGCGGGGCTGTAAAGTGACGTAGATTTTACTCTCATCTATTATTGAAAACCATTCTATTTATTCTAACGTAAATTACATACCAGTGTTTTATCTTTTTATTTAGCGATTTGTTTTTGCATGTTTAACTGGGAATGTTTTCATGTTGAACCGGAAGTACGTCACTTCACTTCGTCTTCTTCGTCCCTTTTACGTTCCAGACAATGCATGGCTCAGCGTAACAGACAGAACAGCGACCCCAGGTGTGTCTACATTGGAATTACATCTTCATTACTGAAGGAAAAATACTTTACCTAGTGTTTGTTAACTGGGTTTTTAATGCAGTTGGCTTTTCTTAATGGTTACAATATTGCTATGAGTTATATCTGAAGCAAATTATGTTTCTGAAGATGTGTAGTCAATTCCACCCTTCAATGTAGCATAAATGTGAACTCTCATTACAGGAACAATACCGGAAACAGACGTAGGAAAGATCCTCAGCTCGCTGATTGGATGTTTTAGTCGCAATGCATGCTGGGATATGGTGTTTATGCGATGTGAAATCCGAAAACATTTAAAAAAAAAAAATAATACTTTATTCCGAGTGTTCTTGCTTTTCTCTTTGGAAGTCATCACATAACGGCATTGTAATACACGGTTCGGCTGCATTAAATATTACACATCTGCCGTAGTTCTTTATTTATAGAGCCCTGATTAGAAGACTTCTGGACAAACTGGAAGAACTGCCGCCGAAACTGAATACGTGACGTGGATCATAAATATATCAACAATTAAACAACATCTTACATTTCTTCTCACACAATACGTCTCCTTGCAGTATCAATAGTAATTCGGCTGACTTTTATATTTGATCCAATTGGTAGATAGGTTATATTTACACCATAACGGTGCACAGCTGATAGAAAAGGACTTGTAGTTTTTAAAGATATTACTGATTTTCTTTGAATATAAGAATGTAAATACTGAGTTGAGAGAATAGTCAGGGGTTTTGGGTGATGGGAGACACATCTATGGAATCACAATTTCAATAGCTTACCATTAAATGACGGATATACCTTTCTGTCTGTGATGTTTTACAAATCAGATATTAAATGTGTAAAGTAAAACATGAGAAATAGTATAGCAATATCCTGTAAAATTGTGAAAACATGAATAAAACTACACATCTTCAGATGTTATACATACATAAGTGTCCTACACTAATAATACAAAGTTATTATTAGTATGCTGTGTGTACCTTGTGTGCACCGCCTAGTGGTTAAAGCACGTTATTGAATTATTTTTGTTGAATAATGTTATTTTTGTTGAATAATGTTATTTGATGAAAAAAATATTAAGAGTACATACTTTCATAGGGGGAAAGTAGAAGGTCAATGATAGAAATATAGAATATAAAAAATCAAGAAGATACTGTAAGTGATCTCTACAATAAAACAGTTTAGTGCCGGATGTACAAAGATATTAATATGAGGATGTGCAAAACAGACAAACTAATTAACCTTTATTTAAACATTAAAGAATACTTTAGGTTAAGGTCTTCTTTTAAATAAGAAAAAAGCTTTGGGGGTATCTACACATAAATATTAAGCCTGACAAAGTACTTAACGTCTAATATATTGCTTTCCTGCAATGTTAACTATGTTGAAGCACTTATTTTAACTGATATTATACACATTAATTATACTCTTATGTATGTAGATAGTATAAGAAATGTGCAGAATTTGACAGTTTAATGGTGGAGGTATACACATATTGATAGATGTCTTGTAATGCACTGTTGAGGAACCTGTGACCCAAGTTTTTCATTCATTGCATAACTACACCGTAGTTGTGTATATGATATGTAAAAAATCGTGAAATCTTGAAAGGGATGTGCAAAATAGCCATTATATACAGTTTTAATTAACTATTAGTAGAGAATAACGAGTAATGAATATACTTTATAGGATCTGCAGATAAATGTTTAGTCTTCTCAAGCACCAACTATCAAATATCTCTCCTGATTGTTGGCACCTGACAATCACCTTTCCCTGAATTTTACTCAGGTGTAACTAAAGTCTGCTTTAAGGGTTGTTATATTTCACATCATTAATCAGAATCTGCAAAGTAACTACAATAAATGTAGTGGAGTAAAAATACCAGGTTAACCTCTGAATTGTAGTGGAGTAGAATTACAAGTAACAATGAGCTGTCATGTGGGTTATATTAATGCTGCCCATTATGGACACAAGCGATTTTCACCCATTTATTAATTACATGTTTAAATTTGTACACACCAATGTGTTTCCTATCGCCTAAACCTCCAGGGCTGTACACAGTTTAATATGGCAACTTCTAATTGTGGGAAAAACGAAAACGTCTTTTAAAACTACAATTCCCAGTAGAGACGTGCCATAGAACATGTTGCGAAACACAATAGCCAGCATGTGTAGTTCTGGGGGGGCGTTCAAGTCAGTTTTGGATAGTCTGCCGTGGTTTCGTTCCATTTCAAAGAGCTGTTGACGCTCGCGTAACCTGGCGCACTGCCACTCCAACATCCAATCCAGAGCGTGAAGATTAATCACGGGGTTTGTCAACGGGATGTAGTCCCAAACGATAGCTGGGGATATGGGTAGTGTAGTGTCTTCGGCCATCCTAAACTCTGATTTTTTTTCGGATATCATATCGCATTAACACCATATCCCAACGTGCATTGCGGCTAAAACATCCAATCAGCGAGCTGAGGATCTTTCCTACGTCTGTTTCGGTATTGTTCCTGTAATGAGAGTTCACATTTATGCTACTGAAGGGTGGAATTGACTACACATCTTCAGAAACATAATTTGCTTTAGATATAACTCATAGCAATATTGTAACCATTAAGAAAAGCCAACTGCATTAAAAACCCAGTTAACAAACACTAGGTAAAGTATTTGTCCTTCAGTAATGAAGATGTAATTCCAATGTAGACACACCTGGGGTCGCTGTTCAGTCTGTTACGGCCCGTCCACACGGCGGCGTGCGTTGAAGCTTCAACGCTTCTGCCCGTTCACTTTGAGTGGGGTGACGTCACGCTTTGCCGAACTGCATTGTGGGAGCGTTGCTTCGCTTTGCTCGCGTTGCTCGCTTCAAAAGTTGAGCAATGTTCAACTTTTGAAGCGTCGGCGGAAGCGTCAGCCAATCAAATCATATGCCAGTACAAGCTCTAGCCAATCAAACTGCGTGCTTGTGTGTCCGGGGCGGGAGATTCATGTGATTGGTTGTTGGTCGAGTTTCAGACAAGCTCACCGGCAAGCTTCAACGCACGCCGCTGTGTGGACGCTGCGTTACGCTGAGCCATGCATTGTCTGGAACGTAAAAGGGACGAAGAAGACGAAGTGAAGTGACGTACTTCCGGTTCAACACGAAAACATTCCCAGTTAAACATGCAAAAACAAATCGCTAAATAAAAAGATAAAACACTGGCATGTAATTTACGTTAGAATAAATAGAATGGTTTTGAATAATAGATGAGAGAAAAATCTACGTCACTTTACAGCCCCGCCCACTTTTGGGGAAACCAACGCTGTCATTTGAACGGCGATCCAGCCTGAAGCCACAGAGCTCTTCTTTTACTGTCCTTTCTTCTTAGAGGAAGTACAGAAACACGTAACTCTGGATTTGTTTAAATGTTTGAGGTGCAATAAACGACACAGCAGCTTTTTGGCATGATAAAACTATTATTTTCTGCCTCGCTCATGAGAGTAACAGCTGGCGAAATTACAGCCTCGCCTACTGATTTTAATTTAACCATATATCGACCCGATTCTCGATTTCAAATGTGTGCTCTAAAATGACATTTATAAATGACTATTATCATTATTATAAGCAAGACAATAAATGGCAAAGATATAACGTTCATAACAAACGTAACGTGGGAGAAAATATGTTTCTAGAAGATATGTAGAAAATAAACGTATTTGAGATACGTTCATAACAAACGTAACGTGGGAGAAAATACGTTTCTAGCTAAACGTAATTGAGAATGCAGTTTAGTTCTGTGGGAACGTAATTTTTAGGAGACAGGGTTGTGAAAGCACTCGATAGCAGCGTCCATGGCAACCACCTTAGCAACCATGAAAATGTTGAATGTGTACAATTTCCTGAAGTAATCTTCGTAATAACTAGCAAACTAAAAACCATGTACATCCACTGCACAAATAATCTGAAATAACAACTCATATTTCTCGCATCAAATGACATCAAAACGCATTTTAATGGCCAAACTAACCTTAAAATAGGCATTTTCCACCGAGAATAAAACGAAGGTCGGCCATGTTTTGTTTTTTCTGCAGAGAGAAAGTTGAAGATCACGTGACATAGACGCCAGCCATTGGAAATGAATGGTGAAAAAAAACGTAGGGATCCTACAATTTCAGAGGCGTTTTTGTAGAAATACTACGTCCCAAGTTGTGGACCAACGTAGTTATTACACGTTTAGATGTGAGACTGGGTTGGTTTGTGCCGGGGACAGGAGGCCCCATTTACACGGGAACGGAAACAAAAATGAACCGAATTCGATATCAAAAAAGTATTCCGTTCACACGCAATCGGCTCAATAAACGTGTCCGTTCACACAAGACCGCTCGACCCGCTGGAGACGCTGTAGTACATATGCCGAGCCTGTAAGTGGCGCTGTACTTCCGCCACATAATACACCAAAAGCAGCGAAGAAGACTTCCCGAGCATGGTTGCCATGGTTGCCCTTCTGTTTATTCTCCGCGGTGGATTTAGCAGCAGAGGTGGGGAGAGGCAGGGCTCTGGCTGTTTCTCTTTTATAATAGGCAAGCGTGTGCTCCTGCTATAAATCTCCCGGGTAGTCCACCAGCAGATGAAAAACACCCACCTCTCCGCCTCTTCCAAGGGACGAGGGAACCGTACAGCAGAGTTTCCGTTATAATTTTTTTCCGCCGGTCAACATGTCCGTTAAAGTTTAAATCTTCCAGACAAAATTAGAAAAGTGCCGGTCAGAGGTCTTCTTTGTTATTTATTGAGCTTTAAAAACAAATTAATAACGACTCTATATAATATTATAAGAATAATACACAGAGCCCCTCTTTTCCTCCCCCTCTCCTGCGTGTCTCCATCAGTAGCAGCTGATCTCTGATCGCTCTCTCCTGTCCGATTAGACTTCACTCGCGTTTATGTCCATATCGATCAAATCTAGCTGGAGGCTCCTTCTGGGCGCACTGTCCTGCGAGATACCGGGACCTGGCTCGAAACACTCGGTTGTTGTTGTTGTTGGCAAAAACTGTTGTTACAAAACTAACATCCATATGATAATTGCCTGACAATGGTCAGGGCGACACCCTTCTGTCTGAGAACATTTTGTAGCCAGGAACCTACATACATATTGAATCACTGTAAATTCCCATCATAGTCACTATGTACCTGCAGTAAACAAAGGACTGCCCTTGAACACAACTTTTGATCACAAAACAGGTAAGACGTATTTATTTATATATATGGCTCTGTAAACGGAAGTTGTTTTCTTGCTCTTTCCTAGCTGCTAGTTCAGTGATGAGATTTATACCAATGGAATCTGTGGAATCTCAGCTATCATATGATATTTGTGCAGATAGCATGAAGTAGAAAAAGATCGCTTTTGCCAGTTATGTGCTAAAGTAGCGTTAGCTCATTTTTTTAGTTTAGACGGTTTAGACGCTTGGCGTTGGAATTGTGTTCCGTTTAGGTAAAAATGGTTAATATCGTCTGTTAGCTGAGTTTCTTCCTGTTAAGTGGGTATGACACATTAATAGGTTGTTAAATGTTAAGAAGCCCTGAGACACAGTTTCTTGCAAGATGATGCGTCTGTCCCCGCCGGCGGGGGCAATCGGGCTCAACAGGTTAAATGTGGCCTTGGGTATGCAGAACACGTGTATCAAGTTACGTTCACTCTCACAATGTATTTTGCATTGTCCTTGAGAAATAAAAAAGATAATAGTAATAAAATCTCTCATGCTGTGCTGACAAATGGTTGGTCTCATCTCAGGTCATGCATTCATCTGTTGTTTGTACTGCCTGCTGAATGAAATCACAGTCCATGTACTAAATGTATCCAATGTTCACTTGATAAGCAAACAAATACAACTAAGATGGGAGGAGAGCTGCTCACCGTGCTGAATCACCGCAGCTTGTTTCACTGACTGCTGCTGGAGTGACTGCAACTCAATAAGCCTGAATGGGAGAATCTGACATCAAAGTGAACATTCTCCACATCTATGAGCTATCAGCTGGGTCACTGAAAGACAGGTTATGTAACATGTGTGCTAATATTCCTCTATTTCATGTGGTTTATCTATAAATAATGTCTCCCTCTCAAAACATCTAAACAAATGTAGATTCCCAACTGAGATCTCCCTCCTCTGCTGTGACAGAGCTTCATGGCTTCTTGTTGTCTGCTCCTTTTTAAGCCTACTATTTGATGTTAGTGATCAAATGGACTGCACTTCTGGTGCAGAGAATCAGCCTAATAAAGTTATTGACAAGAACTACACTTTGCAGTTTTCTTTGTTTGACATTCATCTGGTGGGTTTTTATCTTTGTTTTTGTCTGCTATGCAAATCTATGACAGGAAATAGAAAACAAAGCTGAAGTGAAAACTCTCTATGTTGGAGGTTTGAATGCCAAAACATCCCAGGATGCCCACAAAATAACTTTAATCCATGAGTGTTTCAGCACACTGGATCTTCGGTCAGGCTACTGGCTGGCGGTCAGGGACAGCTGATTGTCAGCGAGCCATGGTGAAGCTAACCTGTTAAGCCCTGGGCCTAGTTTTCAGGCCTCAGGCTCGAAAATGACATGCCCAGAACAAATGACTATATCTTCACTTCTAAAAGGGGCATATGAATAATCTTTTTTATCAAAGCAATTATACACCTGTGAGTTGGCGGTAGAAGATTTAGAATCAATTTAGATGTTGCTGTGTCAGAGTAAATTCAGATGGAACATAGTAAAAGAAATGTAAATTCTAATCTCCGCCTAAAAAAACACATTATTTATAGTGAAAACCACCCTTGAATGATGGGATAAGACCCAAAACCTTTAGGGATCCAAACCACAATATATCATAAGTACCCTGTGTCAAGATAGATGCTAATTTAGTGAAACTTGAATTTTTTTTGAATATTTTGGCACTGTGGCTACTGGTCTCATTCGCCCTTTTCTCTCTCCATTGGGGGCAGGCTTCTTTTTTGTTGACAAAAAGGATAAGACTCTACGCCCCTGTATTGATTTCAGGGGCTTGAATGACATCACAGTGAAGAATAAATATCCTCTCCCTCTCATAGACTCAGCTTTTGGTCCCCTCCATCAAGCCACCATCTTGTCAAAGTTGGACCTCCGAAATGCCTACCACCTGGTAAGGATAAACGAGGGAGACGAGTGGAAGACTGCGTTTAAGACTCCCCTGGGCCATTTTGAATATCTTGTTATGCCTTTTGGGTTAACTAACGCCCCTGCTGTGTTTCAGGCACTCATTAACGATGTTGTTCGTGATATGCTAAACAGATTTGTCTTTGTGTATCTTGATGATATCCTCATTTTCTCTCGTGATCCCCAAGAACATGTCCAACACATGACGTTGGTGCTGCAGAGACTGCTGGAGAACAGACTGTATGTTAAGGCTGAGAAGTGTGAGTTTCATGTTTCATGCAGAAAGGAATTACGATGTGGGCAACCGGGACCTGCTGGCAGTAGTCTTAGCCCTGCAGGAATGGAGGCACTGGCTGGAGGGCACTACTCACCCGTTTTTGGTATGGACTGACCACAGAAACTTATCTTATCTCCGTTCTTCTCGCAGGCTCAACTCTCGCCAGGCTCAACTCTCGCCAGGCTCGTTGGGCTCTTTTCCTGGCCGGTTCAGCTTCACCCTTACCTATCGGCCAGGCTCACGGAACGTCAAGCCGGACGCCCTGTCACGTCAGTTCGCTCCTCCGGTTGAGGAGCCATCCGAGGGGACCATTCTGCCCGGCCAGAAGGTCTGGCTGTCCTCCCGTGATCTCCCACTCCAGACTGAATCCCGCAAACTGGCACCCAGGTACCATCTTTTTGATTACATCCGTTTGTAATTGAACAGATTATTAATCCCGCTGTGGTTAGGCTCAAACTGCCTGCTGCCTTGAATGTCCACCCAGCTTTTCATGTTTCACTTCTCAAGCCAGTTTCCTCCAGTCCTCTGAGCCCTCCGGCTGAGCCCCCTCCTCCCCCCCGGATCATTGACAATCACCCTGCTTTCACCGTCCAGCGGTTGTTGGATGTGTGAAGGTGAGGCCGGGGGTTCCAGTACTTGGTGGATTGGGAGGGGTACGGGCTAGACCAGGGGTACTCAAATACAAATCTTAAAGGTCCAAAGACATTTTTCAATAAGACAAAGGTCCGTTTATTACGGTCATTCAAACAATTGCAACAAGATTCTTAACACGAGGTTGCAAAAACAAAAATAATCTGTATGCAGCAGTTTTCATTGTTATTGTGTCTGTGCTTGATCCCTCAGAGTCGCAGTTTAAGAGCTGCAGTTATGAATAAAGGCAGCTGCACCCTCTTTCATTCAGCATTCCCATTATTGCTTTATAAATGTCTTGCCCCCTTGTGTGTCCACTGAGGTTCGTCAGGCCCAACACATCTTCAACAAACTCCCCCTTTGCCTCATCATAAAAACTCACTAACACCAGCAACTGAGCATTGTCAGTGGTGTCAGTAGACTCATCCACAGCTAAGGAAATGCACTATGCATTTTTTATTCCATCACAAAGCTGATTAATCAAATCACCAGCCAGTATTTATGTTCTTCTGGTTGCTGTGGAATCTGAGAGGGGGATTTGCTTGATTTGACCTGTTATTTCCTCTTTTTGTTTGCCTTCAAACACTTCAGTCATGCATTCTTTTATACTTCAGTTATTATCCAGTGGAAAGTCCTTACCTACTGGCCTAGTTAAATCAAAGTGGTTACTTTTTTTGGCTGGGCAGTGTAGTTTTACACACCGTCTTATTGACTTTCTCAGGACTTAAAACTGTTTTTTGGGGGCAGACCCCCACAGAGAAAAAAATATATTTACACACGTAAGGTCATCATCTTAACAGTTTTGTATGCTCATCCGTGAGCAGAGCATCAAGTTGACACGTCTATTACAGCTGAATGCGGCAATTACCATTTTGTTCAGCGAAACGCCTCACAAACTTATTAAGATCAACAGCTTTAGTGCGTTTTGATTCAATGCTGAGTACAGCCAAACTTGACAGTCTCTTCTCTGTTATTGTAGACCGCAAATACCTCATTCCTTCAGTACTTGGGTCCGAATGCTTCTCGTTTTGCACCGTCCCGTTCAAATTAAATCGCCGCCAATCATGTTTCCACGCTCGCGCCAGGGCCGGGGGAGGGGTTACAAGACGTGGGTCTTGTGCTGCATTCACTTGCACTCGGACATTAGAGACTTTCTCTCATAAATGTCCGATGAGCCACAACTTTTCTTTCAAAACAAAGCTGCCAACTGAGGTGGCAGCTGGGGAGAGATGAGACACGCATTTTTCCCCACCCGCATTCCGCGAAGACCCGCCCTACTCTGCCTCTGATTCGCAGACTGTTGGTGGGGGACAAAAACGCTGACGGGATGCTGAATGTGATTGGACCAATGCGTTGATAGACACACACAGACATTGGAACAGTCGGACATGCAGAGCGCTGTTTGCAGCGGACATAGCGGAGAATTTTGACTCGTTGCGTTGTGGCGATGTCTCGCAGATAACACAGATAATACATATGAAAAAGTATAATTTGCTCAGAGTCCAGAGACAGTTGTGGTTCGGTCCGGATCCGGACCGGAGTCCGGACTTTGAGGATGCCTGGGCTAGACTCTCGCAGTGCTTCTCAAAGTGTGGTCTGCGGACCACTGGTGGTCCGTGCGCGCCCCCTAGTGGTCAGTGAGTATATTGATAACATTTCACATTTGAAATAAATAAATAAATTAAAGTTTTCCGCACTCTCACGGGAATATCTCCGCAATGAAGCGAGTTTAAGTTTTCGATTGCATGATATAGCCCAGCACAACACCTTCGTCACTCATGTTGCCACCTGTTTGTACCATTTTCAGGCAATCTGTAATCTCTTCTAGAAAAACGATGTGTTTTTGGGATATTTGTGGAGTTAGGTGGTCCGCGAGTGTTTTTTTATTGGTTAAGTGGTCCTTGGTATGAAAAAGTTTGAGAAACACTGGGCTAGAGGAGCGTTCGTGGATCTCCCGCTCCCTTATTTTGGACCATGATCTCCTTAGGGACTTCTATGTTAGGTATACTCAGACAGGCCTGGTAGGATGCCAGGAGGCGTCCGTTGAGGGGGGGATACTGTGATGATTCTGTTTAGTTTTGGTTTTGTTGTGTGCTTTTTTTGTGTTTTCTTCTGTCTCCCCCCTCCCTTCTCTGTTTTTCACTGCAGGGCTGGTGTGTGACAGGGAGTTGGCTGGCTCCTCCCAGCAGCAGACGAGGCACACCTGCTTTCACTCACCTCTTCAACCTGTTGCCATAAAAGCCCGGTCCTCATGCCACTTCCCTGCCAGATAATTCCGTTGTGTTCGACCCTCCTGTTGTGTCTCGCTGCTTTCCTCGTCCCTGTGATCTCGTCGCCTGTATTTTTGTCTCCTGTCCTTTCTGTCTCCGTGCCAGCCAGCTTCCTGCCTCCACTGCCATTACCTGTGCCTCTGCTTAAAATAAACGTTTTGTTTTTGACCATCTCTCTCTCTAAGTCTTTGCGGTGGGATCCAATATCTCTAGACTGTAACAGGTAGGTCCAGGCGGACTCACCTTTGGGTACATTTGGTTACCATCAGTGCCATTTGACCTTTCTCATGTACCACACTGTAAAACTCATTTTATTTCATTGAACTATCACTATAGGTATTCATTCCATCCAAATACAACTGTTTTTGACCTTTTTGGAAAGTTCAGCCTGACCTCTATCTCCTTTTTGGCCACATGCGTAATGGTGCGCCAGCTGCCAGTCAGACCTATGCATGCATTACGTATGGCCGTATCTCTGGAACCCATTGGTCAAATTGGGTGATTGACACCTATTTGTAACATTTATAGCCAATAGAATCGAGGGGCAGTTCATAAATCCATGTAAACATTACCATTGGTCAGTTAGAATGACGCACACACATGTATGCCCAAAAGCTGACGCCCCGGACTGCTAACCATTATACCCCGTTTATTGCCATAAATGTTATGATGGTTTATCAGTAATCATTTCAAAGTGACACAGAGACATTGGATTAACCTTCAGCAGAGTTTTAATGCCCTTGAACACAACTTTTGATCACAAAACAGCAAAGGTAAGACATATTTATTTGTATTGCTCAGAAACAGGAAGTTGTCTTGCTCTTTCCTGGCTGCTAGTTCAGTGAAGATACTTATACCAATGGAATCTGTGGAATCTCAGCTTTCATATGATATGTCGTTTATGCAGATAGCATGAAGTAGAAAAGATCGCTTTTGCCAGTTATGTGCTAAAGTAGCGTCAGCCCGTTTTCGCTAAGTGCTGATTTAGACACCCGATTTAGTTGCCTCTGCCGGCGGGGTCTTAACAGGCTAAAGAATGACCTGGAAACCCCCTAGTCCAGTGGCGGCCGGCCCATAGGGGCGCTAGGGCCGCCCCACCTCTTCCCACATTCTAGATTGTCATTAAAAAATACTTACATTTTATTAATTTTATACTTTTTTTTTTAATGAACAAGATACATATTATATAGTTGGTGTAAGTTAAATGTATAATCTATGATAAAATATCGATAAAAATTGTTTATTTAAAATTGCTTGGGGCGCAGAAATCTTTACCCATTGACTCTCGTTATAAGTGGTGCATGCACAGTCCGCACCTCTTCAATGCAACAGATAGGAGCAGCTTGTGGCGCACCAAACTGTGCCCAAAGCAGCTGTTGACACCGCCAACAACTAGGGGGCAGCAGGAGCGCCAGAGTGAGTGATTGGCGTTTGAATGAGAGAGTTAGACAGAGACGGAGTGTAAACAAAACTAGATATTGAATATGGAGAAGGAAAATGATGTTTAATCTCTTAAATAAACACCCTTTGAGAGGAGGACACTCGAGGGAAAGCTGAGAGTAAAAGAGCTCGGACCTAATCAGCCTGACATAGGCAGGAGTTAAGGACAGAGGAAGGCAGTATACGTGCTCTTTTTCAAGGAGCTGGTTTAGCATGAGAGGCTGGGCTAACTACCTGTAGCAACACCAGTGCTATATAAGCTTCCCCTGCTTCCCTTTTCAAACGCCAGGATCAGACCAGTCTGTGGACCAGACCCAGCATGGATCCAGACAGATGTGAGGGACTTAAAGCACATATCAGAACAAAAAGCATGAACAAACTACATTTTTTTGTCCACATGGATGATGCTATGCAACTAGCCACGTTTAGGAAATTAAACACAGCTGTCCAATGAGGGCTACAGGATAGGGATCTGTAAGCATAATAAGGAGGTTGACACAAACAGGCACTTAAATAATAACTGTATCAAGTGCTGTTTGCCTTTGAGCTAGCCCTGCATTGTAATATAACATATGTTTTGAGTTTGTGTATAAGTTTGCTTACATTTTGGTAGAGACCCCCCTGGAGAAAAATGCACCAGCCGCCACTGCCCTAATCCTTACCCAGGACTAACCTATTGCTTCCTTTTCAGGTTCACACAGACGCTAGCTCTTTGGGAAGCCCACCAGATGCTACTTTTCCTCCTGAGCTGATTCCTGGCCAACCCATCTCCCTGATTTGGTGGTAAAAATGGAGGAGGTATCAGCTTGTGCCCAAGAAACTGGTCAGCCTTGCCCTTCTTGCACTTCAGCCAGTATATTCGTATGGTGTTTTTTTATGTGAGCTTTATCAATGTGGACAATACGGACAACGTTTTTCTTCATTATTGATGTTTTCATTTTTATAAAGAACTGAAAGGGGAGGGAAATGGTTACTCGCGCTCACCCTCCTGTCCACACGTATGAATCCATATGAAAAATATTATTTATAAAACATTGTATTAGCTTCTATTTAGAATCTTATCCAAAGCACTTCTTCTTTTTGGCATCTTTGGAGCAGACCTTTTCTTCATCTTCTTCTGGCGTTTGGCTTTAGACTTGCAGCTCCGTTCAGGTAAGCCAGGCCAATGTGTTATTGTCCCCGTCCGTCAAACCACGGTATCCATTTGGTGGTGGGTGTTTAGGGCCACTACTGTCTGTGATGGAGCACCACCCTTGCAGATGGCTGTGTCTGCGCGGCAGCAATATGATCCTTAGCCCTGGCTCAGGATCATATTGCTTGAGTGAGAGAATTTATTTTTTTAATCCTGATTTCCAGTCTGCAGCCTCCAGTCCAGCAACCCTGACCCCCGTATTCCACCGGGTCCGTCTGCGCCACGTTACGGCTGTGCCGCGGTGTGCACAGTAGGGATGTGCATCTCCATCACTGAGGCCGATGCGATGCGCATCTCGATACGTTGCCAACGATACGATACATTAACGATACATTTGAAGAACCAGGCGATGCGATACGATTCACCCCTGTTGCGATACAGTTCGATACGATTTGATTCAACATTATGCGATACGATGCGATTCAACACGATGCAAAATAATGATACAATTCAACATGGTACGACAGAGGATTTTGCTTTATTCCTTATATGCAGCAAATCATAAATTAACAAAAAAGTGCTTTACATATTTGGTTCTCTCTACTAGTACTGCGCATCCCATCATGCTGTTTCTTTTTTTCCTTAAAAAAACAAAACATTTGGACCTTTCACAAACAGGCCTTTTCACAAGTGTAGTAGTGTTCTCTGTCTCCAGAGTACAGTACCATTTTATAACACCTCACAGTTAAACAATTTAAGGATGCATTGCCCATGATTAACAATGTGCAAATGACAACTAGTGCAATGCCCATACAGCTGCCAGCCTGATGTGCTTAGCACTCATTCATAGGCTAACTCACCAGAGAGCAGAAAGCAGTGGTTTCTATATGAACAATAAAGAATACAAATAACCTTTCACAAACAGGTCTTTCATAACTGCTTACCATTGTAAGGAAGACATTTAAACTATTATTGGCAGTCACAGGCTGCTGTAAACTAAAAACCACTCTCCCTGACAGAACACCTCACTGAGTGATTTAACTCATATGTCTTACTTTCAGGTTCTTCTTTTCAGACGCAGACCCCACGTCGTACTAGCCTACTTGTGTACTTTAAAGCGGCACGGCATCGTTTACAATTTGCGAGCCATTTTTCAAGTTGACCGTCTTTCTTGAAAAATCCGAAGTGTTGCCAAACGTTTGATTTGTAGGTATTTTTCGGTGCGTTGTGTTTCTCTTTCTCCTCGACTTCCTTGTGTGTTGATAACTGAGACTCTCGGCCTCCGTAGTGGCGAAGCAAATATCAAAGATCGTCTCTGCTGAGTGCTGACAGGATGAGAGGATATTATATGAATGAATCGTTTTTTTTTACAGATGCAAAGACGCTACAATCGATGCATCCGAGTTCAACCCAAACTGTAGCTGATGTGCACTCTTTCAACCGGTGCACTCGCATTTTGAACGTTTATGCCGGTGCACCGATACGAATCGGTGAATCTTAACATCCCTAGTGCACAGCGATCGCGACCACTCTAGTCAATGCGTGTGTTTCCACCAGACGCACCGCGTTACGGCTCAGAAGCGTCCCAGAAGCATCTCGGCGCGGCTGGTCTATTTTTGACGCGAGACGCGAGGCATTGCATAGAGCCGGGCAGGAAGTGGAACGGTCAGAGCTCAGTCAATCCCCAAAATAAACTACTTGCAGACCCCATCCCTCCGTAGTCTTTCAAGTAGGAGAATAAATGCCAGCGTTCTCCTATAGAATAATTATGATGATGAATGCATTTTGTTACCACTAAAATACAGCAACACATCTTTGATTCATGTCATTTATAACTGGACTATTACAATTATTATTAACTTTGTCTGTACAAAGTAGCCTGTCCAGGAAATATGCCCAAATCAACAAAAACTGCGAGCTGGCACGCAAGACGCTCCGCTTCTGAAACGCGCCCGGTGGGGTTTGACGCTGTAGAACACATGTGTCAAACTCAAGGCCCGGGGGCCAAATCAGGCCCGTGGTGGATTTAATTTCGGCCCGCAGGATAATTTCTAATTACTATTAGATCTGGCCCGCCAGTATATTGCACGCACACCTTCACTCAATCCTGAGGGTTTCCTCCGCTCAGAGCCTGACCCCAAACATTGATGAACTTGCACCGAAGATGAGATGCCAAGTATCTGGCTTGAACTAGCATCACAGAGCAGCACACTGAGTTTCAATGGATGTTTCCTTCTGCACTTTTTTTCTTGAGACAGCAGGGCATGTTTGGTTTTTTCTTTGAGGGGAATTGTTTTTTTGAAGCTGTTGTTGGCCTGTGGAAAAATGTAATCATAAGAAATGACTCTGGAAAAGCTGCAGATAGAGCCATAAGAAATGACTCTGCAGATAGAGCCATAAGAAATGACTCTGCAGATAGAGCCATAAGAAATGAATGCACTGATTATTTAATGTTTAATGTTGTTTTTATAGGCAATCATTTAAGCTTTGTTAGTTCCAGGTTTAATATGTGCAATAAGTTCATTTCAATAAGTTTTGCAATAAACATTGAACCAGTCCGGCCCTCGACTAGTACCGATTTTTTTATTTTGGCCCACTGTGTATTTGAGTTTGACACCCCTGCTGTAGAAGGTCGGAACAAAACCGTGGCGCAGCCGTAACGCGCCGCAGACGGACCCGGTGGAATCCCGGTGTGAGTCTCAAGCTCCTCCTGTAGTAGGCGGTCTGGTCACCTCCTGCCCCTCCTGTGGTCTTGTTCAGTCGGCCAACATCACCGGGACCAGATCCCCATGTCTAGTCATTGGTGATTTTTACAAACTCGACGAGCATACTGCCTACTGGAAGTGTTTCAGCTGCTGTCTCATACACATCTGACAGAAAACAAAAACACACTACAATCCAGCTTTCCACACCAGGCCCCCAGAAAGTGTGGCCCCAAAAATACTTTTTACATTGGGAAAGAGATGTCTGTAAATCAGCGTATACAAAAAATCAAATAATCTACTCGTTACAACACTTTTATAGCTCCTATTTAAATCATAAGAGTCAAAAGTTGTGAAATGCGCTAAATGCTGAATCCAGAGAATTCCCCTCCATTGACGGAACGGAGAGCGGGAGATCAGAGGTAAGGAAAACTCTATTTACCCTTTCAGTGTTAGCTTCAACACGCATATCGCATCCTGTCTCTGCTCCTCGGGTGTAAAAAATAAATAATCATCGAGGGGCGGGGCGGGGGGGGGGGTCTCGGGGTGTAGATCCACCTGAGCATGAAATAACCAGATTATGTTACCAAATCTCCTAACAAATTCTTTTTTCAACCCCTTCCTTTCCCTCATATGTACACCACTGTTATTGTCTCATACAATGCATCTCTTATTCCTGTCCTCACCTCTTCCCTCCTTCCTCTCTCGCTCCCTCTTCACCCCCCCCCCCCCCCTCCTCCGGATATCTCCCTTCTCTCCAGGTTGCTATCCGCCTCCTCTCGTCTTCCTCTTGTTACCATTTTATAGTCTTGTTAGTTCCACTTGAGATGCCAAATGACAAACAATCTAAACTCAGTGAGCCGCTACCTTGCTGCCCTCATAGAGCTGCAGAGTCTAAACAAACAGGATGTGAGCTGAAACACTCACTCAGCCCGCCCCCGCACGCCCACCATCAACCTTATATAGGATTTAGTCACTTAAACACACACATGAGCTGTGTAACGACAAACACAGAGACATTTTCACCTTTATTTCCCAGCGTGAAGAGGCAAGGTTAGATCAGATGCTGGGGCGTCATGTACCTCTGAATGATTTCTTATCGCTGAGATATGTTTACAATAATTCTAGAAATATGATTTTTATGTATGAGTAGATTTTATTTCAATGTTAAATATTCTATTATACTGATATTCAGTAGAGTTTAAGTGTCCTTTTATGGTGTCAGTGTCCTTTTATGGTCAAAACACTGGCTCCATATTCAAATTAAATAATGTGAAATATAGAATTGTTAAACTTTACAGTAATGCAGGGTTCTTTGGAGTGTTTCTGTTCAGCTCAGAGATCTGTTTGAGTGATAAAACACTTTCACAATGACGTCTTATGGCTTTTAATCTAATAAATAACTAAATCAATTATTCTAATAATAACAAAATAAAATCTCAACATAATTATTTGTTTTGTCATTACTAAACAACACCATTTTGAACATTTAATAGCTTACTTTCCAAACTAGATTAATTGCCTTGTTAACTCATTATAAAACAATATTCACTGAACTTGACATAAAATAAAACTAAAACCGGCCAAAACTTTCTTGATTAGTCTTTCCACACACTCACCTCCTCTACTCACTGATTTTCCAGCTGTCTGTCTCTGCTGTTGCTGCACCCGGGTCAGTTCAGGTCCAATTGACCAACCCTAATTAAATCCCATGAATGTTGATAACTGAGCGTCTCTGTGGACTTCCCAAGGCTCCTGCATGCTGGACGAGAACTTTAGTGCTCATGGCACTATGTTTTGTCTCTGGGCCAGTCCACTTATTATTGCTTCCTTACACTTTATAATAATATAGAGTCATTTTTGTTGGTTGTTAAATTTCAGCTTCATTTATCACAGTCTTCCCATGCAGATAGTGGGAAACTGTCGTGTTGGAGCAGTTTCATGCTTTTGTTATGCTCTTCAGAGACTTCGTACATTACTCCATAATTCAGGAGGCTAAGGTCACAGGACGAGCTGTTGGTGTTAGTTGTGACAGATTATTCACAATACATCTAAACCCATGAAAAGAAGATAACTAAAACTACCTAAACCACATCCTTTACTATCAGGACTAACTGCACATTGCACATAGACTGTATCAGTGCTAACAACATGTTGGGCTAACTAGCTTCATGTCCGAGTGGAAACTACAAACCAACAGCACGATGATGAAGTTTGACGTTTAAAGTTCTAAAGCTGGACAAGATTCCGTTTTTTGTTCATAAACATGCAAAGACCTAGTCTCGTTTGTTAATAACATGTTAACTATTTTTACAATAGTCAACAGTTTACAAGTGATTATGTTCAAACCTCTTAAACAAGATGGTACATAATCTTATGAAAATGATGTGCCGTCAAATCAGTTTCACTGAGATTGGAGATTCTATTGGATATAAGTTGCATTTACTCAACCTCTATTAAACATTCCAATTAATAACACACGATTTTCAGAATGGCCGTAGTGGCAAACGGTGGTACTACAACTTCCATGAAGTCATTTTGGCCCAAACATACTTTTTCCATTGAATTACATCGGGGAGGAGATGTCTGTAAATCAGTGGATCCTTCCTTTTAGCAAAATGAACTACCCTCCACGAACACTTTTTAAAACCATTAGGATCTAGAAGTTTTGTACAAGTTTGCAATCCAGAGTTTTTTCTCTCTCCAATCATTCGACTGAGCCGAGAGTGGAAGATCCAGGCGGGGCTTAAGGAATACTCAAGTGTGCATGCTCTATAAGCAAAAGGCCCCGGATGATCCGGGTACTTTATGAATCTACAGTCGCTCCATTTTAGGCTTCATGCACCACTGAGCCACTTTCATAGGAATGGTCGGGGCCCTGCCTGCAGTTCTCCAGTTCTCATTATACATCCACAGATTACCATGATTCTCAAAAGTGTTCCTCTGAGAGACATTTTAATGTCCCATGGAAATCTACTATATGTGGCTATGGCCCAACCACACAATGGGGAGCTAATGAGCTTAACAAACATGGCTACAATTACTGTACATTTTATCAAAGGTCAAAGTCCACGTTTCTCGAGTATAATGACTGTGCTAAAATTGGCCTTTGAGGATTAAAAGCAGCTAGGGGGTGCTATACAGCCTGTGTGCTCTGTGTGATATCAGGTCTTTGAGATGAAGCCTATGATCCCCCAAATCTCCTGAACATCAAAGCAACTTTATCCTGACCATGGCTTGTGTTAGGAGGCGCTAAAGGACAGGCTGTGGGCCAAGTCACTGCCGAATTTTGCAACTTTTACCAGTCATGTCTGGGAATATTTTCCTATTTTCCAATCCTTTTCCATCCATAGCCCCTCAAAAATGAGTGTGAAGAGCAGCAAAATAATACCCTTTAGAGAAACAATAATTTTCTTGCCACTGTCATGCTCTGGCCCTAATCAGCATTCATATGAGTTGTAAAAACATGTGACACCACAGATCAACACAAAGAATACTTCTGCTTTATCAAACATCTGCCGATACTGTGTCAGCTGTTGGCTCTGGTGAGTGACTGTTCCATGCTACTATCTGAGCCGTCACCACCCTGTGTGTGAGTGTGTGTTTGTTTTCTGTGGTGGAGGGGAGGTGCAGGGTGAACAAACATGTCCTTTTGAGTCAGTGGCTGCTAAGCTAATATTGACCAGGGCGCTGGGCGACATGCAGCAGGTCAAATTAAGCACAGTAGCGACTGTCGCATGGCACACACAGCCAATAACACGCCTTATCACCTGGATAAATTAGACTCCGTCTGTCAGACTGATCACCAGCACACCACACAGTGAGAGGGGGGGGGGGGTGAACACAAGCCTTTCATATTCTTGTATTCTTGCTGTAGCATGTATATTTATATCTGTAGCCTGTGTTTTAGGCATTTATCCCTTTTCATAACCTCACATATAAACGTACCTGAAAAAGGGGATTAGCATATTATATGGAATCCAACCAGAGACATGTTCTCAACACTGACTGCTGCTCTGTTTATTTTTATTTTAGTTGAGTCTCTTATGAAAGAATCCCTTAAAATGCACTTGTAACTACACTGAAAACAAAACCCAACACCTTTATACATGTGGCTGCTGTTAGCAATAGGCCACATGATGCCCTTTACTGCGGTGGCCGACAGGTGCATTACAACGGCCGAATGTACTTCCAATTAGGAAAAATGCGCTGCAGCTAAAGAAACAATGTAAATATAAAAAACAAAAACGTGGAACAATTTTGGAAACTTACCTAAAATGTAAGTTTTATTGAATAATTGTAACAATGTGATCACATGATTCCTTAAGATATTATTCCAGATTTGCTTATAGCTAATCAGCTCGCCTAGTCATTTAAAATAAACTGTCAAAACAGTGACTTGTATTCACAGCGTTTTGTTGATGCAACTCTTTTAGTAAATGCTGCGCATGTTTTGTCAACTTGGTGAATGTTTTTAAATGTTGTGCATATGTCATCAAGGTGGTGAAGATGTTTCTTACTTTGCATGTGTTTTGGTACATTTCAGTTTTTATATCTGCATAATTTCTGGAGTTGAAGTGCGTTTCCCCTAATGGAAGTGTTTTGGGCTGTTGCAGCCTGTTCGCACCTGTTGGCCACCGTACTTTGCTGTTGTAAAATCACTTAAAATGGCCTTCTCAAGGCTTTGCTTTTATAAAACAATAGCTATATACAGTATACCTGGCAACTAGCTATGTGCAATAATGAAAAGAGCAAATTAAATCAAACCTATTTTTTATCAATATTTGTTGGAAAGAGACAAACCAGGATATTATTGTTTGATCTTCTTTGAAACAGCTTTCAAATGACGTTTAAATGAACCATGACATGATGATTTAAAAAATGGGGAACCTGCTGAGATGTCATATGGTGGTGGAATTAAAATAAATAAAACAACAACATGAAAATGCACACTGCGCTGTAGGCTTAGTATGCATGTGCACAACAAGTCCTTGAGTAGATTTATTGAGCTTATTATCGTTGCTAATTGAACAGAGCAGCTTCAGCAAGATGTGTCTCCATACAGAGTGGAACACAAATAAGTGTGGCGGGCGGCTGAATGAAGGTGGAAGGATCCTAAACCAAAGGAGCAAACTAAAATAGAACTATATGTTCTATGTGCTCTGGAAATAAAACAAATAATCTTTATTATGGTAAACAGGCACAACCATACAGAGAGAATAGAAGTCTAAAATGTAGGATTAAGGATCCCAAATTGAGTAAGATTGTAGTAAGTAAGATCAAATAAATACAGATTTTTTAAAGCAAGAAAAAGAAAGTAGACTTTGATTTGTGTTCTGGTTACGTATTCCTGACGTCGGTGATGAAGGGGGGGAAATGAAACACCCAGGGTGTGTAAGTGTGCACACCCTTATAACTGCTGCTTATGTAGCCTAATTTAATTTGAAAAGATTTCACTAAATATATTACAAAGGAAACAAAAGCCAATTTAGCTTTTCCTTAAACCAACACGAGGGTTCCTTATTAGATCAGCGAAAAACAGGATTTCATTGGAATGTCCCTGTTTGGTGACTTTAAAGCTAGAGGTCAATATAAATAACACTTAACAGACAGCAGGAATAAGGGACGTGTTCCAAACTGGTTCTCAGAGAAAAGCACGTGTTACTGACAGTACCACTGCTGCACTTTTACAGCTAAAGGCTCTGTGAACGAACTGAGACGCTCTTTAGTTTCCTGCTAATATTTGTATTGCACTGTGACTACGTGCTTCAGATCATGAAGGAATCTATCCGTCATCCTGTCCCAGTTTGCTCAGGAGACATCTGCTGTGGCAGGAAGTACCACAGAGGAAGTTTTCCAGATGTTTTCCAGATGTTTTATATCTGTCTGTCCTTCCGTTTGTCTGTTGACAGATTTGGTCATCACAACAGTGTCACAACCGTGCAAGAAGAATATTCGCAGATGTGGAGTTGAGATCAAAATTAAGGTTGAGTTTGAAGATAGATGTGGTCCGAGCAAGGGCGCCAAAATTAGACGCCCCTAAGATGATTTAGCGTGGATTTTTGCCCCTATTTATGTCCCTTTTGGATCCATGAGCACATACTCTTTCACCTCATTCACACCAACGCAACTCCGGTTCAAGCTCCGTGCTAGAGCTTTTCAGGTTCAGAACCGGTTCTTCGGTTTAGCTCCGGCTCTTTTCACACCGCTCAGAGTCCGACTGGTGCTGCGTCATTGCGTCCTCGTTTGCGTCATGACGTAACCGTTTGCGTGCCTGCTTCATAAAGCCAAACCGCGCGGAAACCCCTCACAGCTCACACCGACAACAACAACAATGGCCGATTGTGTTGAAGCGCTACTCGTTTTGGTAAAAACCAGCGGTTGCCATCTCTTTCTGCAATTGTTGGAGAATTGATTTGGACCGCGTGCTCCCCTCCAGCTTCCTCTGTACCTCTTCGGAAGACCAGATTCCCAGTAGGTAGCTGGTCTCTTCAGTGGACCACTGCTGCTTGTTAAGTTTCTCCATCGTTGTGTACAAACTGGATAAAACGCGGGCTTTTTGTTGTTGTTCAGGAGTTGACTCTCTGCTTAACTCAGAGTAAAATCTGTCTTTTAACAGCTACATTTACACCAAGTTCCCTAGCTACTTTGTGACTGTGTTTGTCTGCTGTTCGCTGAGCAGGTAGAGTACAGTGGATTCAGCTGAAACAGCTGATGGACTGGATTTTTAAAGAAAAATACAGTTAAAGTGAATGATCATTCAGTATCCTCAGGTCCAAATCATAGTCACGGATGTGTTTTTGGCTATAGTTAGTTAGTTAGTTAATTAGTAGTTAGTTACTTCCTTATTTATTTCCTTTATTTCAGTCTAATTTATTAATTTGTGCCTAATCTATGTGAAACTGCAGGTGGAGTTTCAGCTCATGGTCTCCATCTTAACTCATTCACACTCACTGAGGCCTGTTCACAGAAGCTGTCTCACTGCCTGTAAGTCAACTCACCGTCATTTCTCACATCACAAAGTCTCAGGTTTTAAAAAGAGACAATATCAAACTAAAGAGGGTGAAGATAGAGAGCTTGCAGGGCGGGCCCCCCCCCACATCAAGGTCCCTTCATTAGCGACAGCTGTTGAACTGCAGTCAGACGACTCAAGTTGATTTGAAAGTCTTTAAAGAGTTGTCGCAGCCGGGCTGTGGTTGGTGTGTATCGGAGGGGAATGAGGATTGAAAAGTGATGGAGAGTGACAGCCGACAGATTGCAGCTCACAGCTCGCCCTCAGGTGAGACTGGAGAGACAGATCCCCCCCGCTGATGTTAGGAGAGCACAGCTGTGTGTGTGAGCAGGGCTGCAGAGAGAGAGGGCAGGAGAATGAGCATACAGCATAAACACACACATACACAAACTTTAAGTGTGAACATGGCGGATCGTGTGTGTGTGCGTGTGTGTGTGTGTGTGTGTGTGTGTGTGTGTGTGTGTGTGTGTGTGTCAGCCCCGCGGCTGAGGATCTGCTGTCGCTAAGCAGCTGACACTTCTTAGCGACAGACTGACAGATTTTCACAAACTAATTTGACTCCGAGGAAGACGAAGCGAGGCGCTCCTGAAAACTTTTCACATCCTGCCAGTGGAGAATACATGAAGATGATGATGATGAAGACGATGATGAAGATGATGATGAGCTAGAAGTCGACACACACATACAGAGCGCTGCAGAGAGATTCATGATTTCAAAAAGCAGGCGGCAGGGTGAGATGCCAGTTTAGTGCATTACTACACTGAGGAAACTCAAACATTGGCCTTAAATAAATGTATTATGTCAACAAATTTCGTTCGTTGAAAGCAATAATATTAAGTTAAACCTTTTATTTTTTATTTAAATGTAATATTATTGCTTTCAACTAACCTAATACATTTATGTGTAATTTGTTGACATCATACATTTCATTAAAGTCAACATTTGAGTTTTTCAGTGTACAGTCAGGTTAAGGTTAGTGTCTAACAGCCGTCCTGTCCACTGGTGTAAAGTAACTGTACTTAATTACAATTTTGAGGTACTTGTACTTTACTTGAGTATTTCCATTTGATGTTACTTTGTACTCCTACTGCACTAAAATTCAGAGGTAAATAGTGTACTTTTACTCCACTACATTTATTTAATACCTTTATTTACTTTACAGATTAATGATAAAAAAAATAGGATTTCTTTTACCCAGCACTAAATTAAAGGGGACCTATCATGCAAAATGCACTTTTGTACGTCTTTTATACATGAATATGTGTCCCCGAAAACACAACCCTCTCTCTTTTCCTCCGTACCCAAATCTCTAAAAACGGGGCTGCAACGGAGCAATACAGACTGATACAGATTTGAAATTGTTCTGACGTCATTAACTGGGAGCTCCGCCTATATGGGCAACTCTCCACCTATCAGGAGGAGACAGCCACGGCCATTGCCGCTCGAAAGCGCTGGAGACGCTGTAGTACATATGCCAGGCCTGTAGTGGCGCTGTAGTCTGCCACAAAAGCAGTGAAGAAGACTTCTCACAGAATCAGCCCTTGCAAAAACAGGGCTAAAAAAGAGCAAATAGAGCGAAATGAGGCATGGCTAAAATGCATGATCTGTTTGGTATTTTGAAAAAAACACTTCACAGACATGTTTTATATAGGTATGGCCCTACAATATATTATTCAAATATAGCATGATAGGTCCACTTTAAGTCATTAAAATGTATTCCACCTTTACCAGCTTTGATAACAATTCAATGCATCACTGATTAGAATCAAAACATATGATTGTGATATGGGCAAAACTGCATTATGAGTATAAGTACAAGGTCTGAGTACCACATCTGGTCCTTTCTCTTTAAAAGGTTTTGCAACGGTTATTTTACGCTGGTGTGAAAGCTTTATAAACAAATGCTTTTGCAGACAAATCACCCAATTTTATTAAATATTAAGCCATGTGCCTTTCATAGGAACTGTCAATACAGCAATATTGTAAGCTAGTGACCTTGTATGGCAAGCTATTTGAGTATTTATTCCATATCCTTGATATCAGACGGCAGCTGCCTACACTAGTTGGCTCTTTGATTTCACTTGTTAGATTTATGGTCAAACTAGTTTGGCACTCTGCTTTACTAGTTAAATAACACATTACACTAGTCACTCTTTTTCAGCAACTAGTGGCACTTTTGTCCGACTAGTTACCACATAAGCCTTACTAGTGAAGCCAGGAGCAGCACTTGTAGCACCAAAGTCCCAACTTGTAAGCTTTTTGATGAACTAGTGACCCTCTGACCGTACTAGTGACGCTAAAAGTCTTACAAGTTAACTAGTGCGCTGCAAAAACGAGTTACAAAAAAGAAGCAGAACTAGTTAACTAGTGGCATACATTTGTCTGCACTAGTTAACTAGTAGCACCCAGAATCACTCACTAGTTAACTAGTAAAGGCACAAGGTTCACTAGTTAACTAGTGAGATACATTGAAATTCAACTAGTGAACTAGTGAGGCTTAAAATGTTCACTAGTAGTACTAGTGGGTCTCAAATGTGCACTAGTCACACTAGTTGCACAGCATGCTAATGAGGAGGAGGGGAAATAATGCATCGAGGCTTCCTAGTGGCCCTAAGCTATAGAGTGCCACCCAGCCCAAATAGTTTCTTTAAGAGCTTAAATACACTGTGTTTTAAAATACAGTCATATGACCATATTTACAAAAATATAAAACAAAAGTATTTTTGTAATTATGATCATATGACTGTATATCAAATTAGGTAAGAACATTGAAGACTTTCTTAAAATTAGAAAGTTGCCTTAGGACTGCAGACAGGAATATAGATCCTCTTTAAAACATTTTATTAAGCTGCAATTTGAAAGGTGCTTGGATTAGAATAGCACTGTGATAACATAGTGACATTATTGACGGATAGAAAGAGGAAGTAACCCTCTTCGGATCACAGCTTTGAGAGATCGCCGTGACTTCCGTAAATATTAGTCTAAGGCAAAATATGGAGAGGTTGTTTATCATACGGATCTATCGTTATCCTGATTTTTAAGATCTGTCCAGTGTTTCTGCTTTATTCATTTCATGAGCACCGCTTATAAAATGTCCCTAAGGCAACTTTCAAATTTTAACAAAGTCTTCAATGTTCTTACCTAATTTGATATACAGTCATATGATCATAATTACAAAAATACTTTTGTTTTATATTTTTGTAAATATGGTCATATGACTGTATTTTAAAACACAGTGTATTTAAGCTCTTAAAGAAACTATTTGGGCTGGGTGGAACTCTAGCTTAGGGCCAATAGGAGACCTCGATGCATTCTTTCCCCTCCTCCTCATTAGCATTCTGTGCAACTAGTGCGACTAGTGCACATTTGGGACCCACTAGTACTACTAGTGAACATTTTAAGCCTCACTAGTTCACTAGTTGAATTTCAATGTATCTCACTAGTTAACTAGTAAAGGGCAAAGGGTTCACTAGTTAACGTGTAGACATTTTGAGCCCCACTTAACTAGTAAGATCAAAAGAGGCGTCAACTAGTTAACTAGTGAACCTTTGCCTTTACTAGTTACCTAGTGAGTGATTCTGGGTGCTACTAGTTAACTAGTGCAGACAAATGTATGCCACTAGTTAACTAGTTCTGCTTCTTTTTTGTAACTAGTTAACATGTCAGAGCTTTTGCAGCGCACTAGTTAACTTGTAAGACTTTTAGCGTCACTAGTACGGTCAGAGGGTCACTAGTTCATCAAAAAGCTTACAAGTTGGGACTTTGGTGCTACAAGTGCTACTCCTGGCATCACTAGTAAGGCTTATGTGGTAACTAGTCGGACAAAAGTGCCACTAGTTGCTGAAAAAGAGTGACTAGTGTAATGTTATATTTAACTAGTAAAACAGAGTGCCAAACTAGTTTGACCATAAATCTAACAAGTGCGATCAAAGAGCTAACTAGTGTAGGCAGCTGCCATCTGATATCAAGGATATGGAATAAATACTCAAATGGCTTGCCATAACCTCGTGCCTTTCAGCAACATGCAGGAGCTCTTCGTTCTTTATGGAGCGTTCCAGTTGTATTGGACATTGGGAGTATCCGAGTTCCCAGTCGGAACTGGAACGCCCCCTGAGGTCGGTGTTCCTACTTAACCTACCTAAACTTGGAGATACCTCGCCATACCCGAGATCATCATTCAACATCAAGAGCACACTTATCATATAGCATGTTTAGCTCCTCTGTATTATTGGTGTCACGTATATATGGTACTGCCCATCTTCTATCTGTGGATGTGTTGCTACAATGTTTGTAATCACAAAATACACAATAAAGCATAGATCAACCATTATTCCTAACAATGGCTTATTGTGAGTTGAATGCTAACGCTGTAAACAAGGCGAATTTGTGCTACTGGAACACAGTCAACTCGGACGTGAAGTCACTCCCAGTTCCGGCCTCCGACATGTTTAATGAAATATATGTAATTATAATCTAACATACAGACAAACTCTTATCTCTGTTTTCTTTCTTCAGCTCTGCGCTCAGCTGCTCATCTTTCTGTTACATAGTCGTGGTGCCTGGTCAGAATGTTTTAGTATTATTAAATATGATTAGATTCAGCTTTATGGTCATTGCTGGTCTGGTGCAATGAAATGCAGTGAGCATCTAACCCAGGGGTGGGGAACCTTTTTCCTCTCAAGGGCCATTTCAATTTTTTCAACATCCTCCGAGGGCCGTACAATTTATTGACCTCTGTGTGTGTGTGTGTGTGTGTGTGTGTGTGTGTGTGTGTGTGTGTGTGTGTGTGTTTGTGGCGGGAATTTATTTATCAAATGTGGATAGAGAATCAAACCAATCAGCTTTCTTTGTCGTATTTTATTTCTTGCCAGAAAGTCCAGTCAGTCACACAGAGAGCATACAGTCTGCAGAGTGAAAGATGAAGAATAGAGTTTGGGTTGCATATATTAACACAGAGAGAGGAGAAAGGGAGGGGGGTGAAGCTTGGTGATAATGAAGGGAGCATTCTGGAAGTTAGGGAGGTATGGAGGCCATATCAGGATGTTCTCAGATCAACAGAGGTTGAAGGTCATACTGTTGGTGCACATAGACTGTAACTAATAACATTGCAACACATCTTCTTAATAAGGAATGTTCCCAAGCTTAGCTAAGAAGTGTGAGAGGTAGTAAATATAGATAAACATTAGCAAATACGAATCACACAATGATTTTATTAAAGTAAGTAAATGAGTATAATATTTTTCTATTACAGTGGTAAATAATGTTGATCATTTATTAAGTTGCATGATTATACATCCAAGCTGTTGAACTTTTCAACTTAGAATCAGCTCCTGCATCACAGCATGAGCTGATAAAAAGATAATTATCACCAAACTATTTTTCTCCAAAGTGTCAAGTCACGTTTTTTTTTATCATAAAAGATTTTGTGAAAAGTATAGCAGTCATTGTGAACTGTAATTTTACCATCAATATCAACTGGAAGTTAGGCTGTATTGTATTACACTCAGCTTTAATTATCTAACATCTTTTATCACTGAAAACTGAGTTTTTTCAGAAATAGTTTTCAGTGTTGAGTTCTTGAGGAAAACCGAGTTTCGGCTTGCACGCGGGAAAAAAAAGAACTTGCTAATACAACTATTACCTTTTTTGTTTTGGAGGATGGAGAGGAGAAAAACATGAACAAAAACACCTGTGTATGTGGAAACTAGACCTAAAAGACCAAAGAGTAAGAAAAGAAGGCAATAGGCGCTTTCACACCAAGTACTTTGCCGTACTTAGTTCATCAGAACTAAAGAGTTCTGATGAACTAAAGAGCAGATCGCGTTCACACCAGAATAAGTCCCTGAGGGAGAATTAGGCAAATGAAGCCGCTGACGTCACTTCTTCTTCTTCTGCTTTGGGTTTACTGGCAGGCCGCAAACAACTTCACGGCGTATACTGCCACCCGAAGTCCCCGGCCGACACCTCCTCATCACTCCACCGCTCCCATGTTTTCTTTTGTGTTGCCATAAGTTAGTCTCTCTCCATTTGTGCGCTGGGCTAATGCTAATAATGCTAATGCTAATAATGCTAATGGGAGGAAAATAAAATGGCGGCTTCACAGAACTTTTTGGGAGTTTTACGGGGCGTGGTTTGCAATCCGCCCAGCCAATCAGAAATGGGAACCTTTTTCTCCCACGAAACCTGCTCTCTTGCAGGGACTGAAAAGGGGGTGAAAAGGTTCTCATGAACTATGTTCTAGTTCTGGATTTTTTTGGTGTGAATGCAAATTTTCGGAACTATATCGGAGCTATACTGGGAAAAGTACTCCGATGTGAAAGCGCCTATTGATGCTCATTTTCTTAGTGGCCAAAGGGTGTTACTACAACTTCCGTGTCAGTCCGTGACGTCATTGGGCCGAAAGACTCGTTCCTATTGACTTACAAGATAAAGAGACGTCTGTAAACCAGCGGATCATTTTTATTTATGTAAATAATGTTATGAATATGCATCATCCCTAAAACAAATAATTTAAATGAATTTCTGCTTAGTCCTCACTCTCACACATAAGATAAAGACATTTAGGTTTCTCTATTGTTGTCATCCGCCGATGATTTTTCAGTCTGGAGCAGAAGATGTATAGAGATCTTCCTGATGCTATGAAGAATTCATCTGTAGCCTCAGAGATGTTAAAGAGAGGGACAGCAGGGGTTTTCACATATGGAACACTTGCGCTCCTATTGGCTAGTGCTCCAACACATTGTACGTGAGAGGCTAAGGGGTTGGACATCTCTAAGGGGTTAACCAATCACAACAGAGCCGGCCAGCTAACCAATCAGAGCAGACTGGGCTCTGGTTTCAGACAGAGGGTGAAAGAGGTGCTGCAGCACAGGCAGTATGAGAAAAAAATAAAGAGCTTTTTGAACATTAAAGCGTGGAGACATGTCCCTGTAGAGACACTTCATACTGATATGAACCTTAACATTAGAATAACAGGGCCCCTTTAAAAGTCCAAGCCCGAGGCACAGAAGTGCAATGACACCAATATATTTTTTTCCTTCGTGTTATGTAGGCCTACAATGTAATATGTTTTGGAAGGTGCTATATAAATACAGTTTATCATTATTATTATTATTATTATTATTATTATGTACAAGACATAGCTGTGTAGCTTTTTCTAGAAATGTCACACTGAGAAAACCCTCCAGGTGTGTGAGTGAATGTGTGAAAGAAATAAAAACAGGTTCTGAAAGAAAGATCACCACTTTAGCAGCAACTCACGAGTAACCGGTGGACACAGTCAAACACATTCGTTTCACTTTGCAGAGCAGCTATAAGTCTCAGCCTGCTTTGTGAGTCAGTAAAAAGTCCAATTCAAAGGCCGGACACACACACATCACACACATCAGCCCTCCAACACTCACCAGCTCTTGTGGGAAATTACAAGGCCGACACACAATGGACTGCTGTTTGTCTCTGTGTGTGTGTGGCAATACAAAGTGTTTATGTAGACCTGTGGCAGAGCAACTTACATGAAAAGAGCCGGAATTAAAAGCCACACACACACAGCCAAGTAAATCCAACCTCTATATTAACTCCATCGGGACCCTCGGATGGTCAATAAAAATGCCCCGAGACCTTGATGCAGATCTGATAGTCCTGCAAGCGGCCCGGTTGTTATCTGCTGCGTCGAGATAGGCTACAGTAATTCACTTAGATCCAGATACTTCAGATAAACTCTTCTGCTGGGAACACAACAACAACAAGACACACATGGCAGGAGGGAACACCGTATTCCCAACTCAATATCCCCCCCTCGCTGCTTCTTCTCGTCTATCTTTCCATCTAAGTTCCTCTCCGTCGCCTTTCTAAAATACTGTCCCCTGTCTCATGGATGAACTCCCTCTCTCTCCTCTTACCCCTCTTCCTCCTTCTCCTCTGCACATTTCCATCCCTCTTTCTTTCTCTCTCTTTGGCACAATGAACTAGGCAGGCCACATCCTGCAGCGAAGGCATTATCTAAAAGAAATCTATAAAAGTCATCAGCGTTTTTGTTGTTTTTCATTTCTGGAGCCGCTGCTTCAGCAAGCCTGTTTTTCAGTAAAAGTCCTCAGTAATCTGTACTTCAAGTGGCAATAGACTTTTTATTTTGCTCTGACTTATGTTGAATGCACAATGTTCTGGCTGTGGAATAATAACACCCTTGCTGTTAGCTTGGTTCCCTCACATGTTAGCTTTTCAACATAAATCAGTTTACTTCCATTCATGGAATTTAGTTTGGTTTACTCACCTTTATTGTGTGATCTGTTGAGCTAACAGTTGACTAACATGTTGAGTAACATGAGGTTATTTGAGTTGAGATTAGTATTGTGCACACAGAGATGCATCCAAACTAACCATCTCCTTAATACAACACTATTATCATGCACGTTACAATCTGGCAATTATCATTTGTCTTTTAAACATAACAACAAACACATAGATTTATAATTGGTATTAAGCAGACTCATACAAGATCCCCAACATGTTCGATGGCCCCTCAGAGGAATGGCACCCAAAGTTATGCAAAGTACCTCAATGTAATAATTTAAATCACTTATAGCCCTTTAAAGTAGACTTTAGAGGGCTATAATACTCACTACAATCTTTGGGACAGAGGACAGGACTGGTCTTTTGCATCGGGGTTGACGATGGAATGCCTGTTTTTTTTCTTTTAGTTGATGGTGCTTTCTACTTCTTTGTGAAAAAGCTTGTGGTTAACCATTTCAGTGAACTTGAATAGTGATGAGGAAGATGTTATCAAAGCAGAAAGCCTTTTTATATGCTTAAATGTGCATCTATAGTTGTGTCCATATCCTTATCCTCTCTGATTGTCACATATGTCACATACTGGCCCAGTTTTGTTCCTTTGAAAAATAAAAAGAATGAGTTAATGTGCATAATGCTGTGCTGGGTAGAGAGAACAGCCGGAGGAGAGCGGAGAGAGACATTAGAGAGAGACATTATCTGTGGCATCGTTTGACGCCAGAAATGTCATTTCTGCATCGGGTGCGGCAGTGTCTAATAAGAAAGGACAACATTGACAGTTTGTAATAATTGATTATAGTTCTTAACTAAGTCTTGTTGGTCAACAAATCTATCTAAATGTTAAGAGATAGAAAATGTAGCCTATAGTGATTCCGTTGTTTTTCTAAACCTTTTTTCAGATTTGGTGAAAAAATGATGTGTGTACAGTGCATTGATTAATATTGTGGTAAAATAATACCATTTCAGATATGAAACTTCACAGAAGGTTAGAAATGAACACTCATAGTGAAGGAGAATAACCCATTACAAATACACTTTCATGTGTAATAGAACAAATTTCTAAATGTTAGAAATCAACACTCCCAGTGTATGCAATAACACCACTGAGTGTTAGAAATACACTTTTATGTGTTATAAAACAACACTGTAAGTGTTACATATTTAACACTATTAAAGAGTTCAAATATTAACATTTTCCAAAGTGTAACTTTAACTCCCAATTAGTGAGGATTATATAAACACCAGGAAAGTGTTAATTTGACCCCTATAAGAGTTGAATTAACACTTATCATGTTGCTGTGTACAGTAATAGAGTAAATGTAGATTGTACTTTCCAGCACGAGAGCACTTTCTATACAGTCATTATTAGCCCCTACCCTGCCTGGCAAACAATAATGAGTAGAGGTTGACTGGAGACCCCTACTACACAAAGACAAATGGAAACGCCAACAGTTACACACGCTTGAGAACACTTGAACACACCTTATCTAAACACATGCATCACTAACAGCGATCACCTGAGGAGCTACACGCTGCAGAAGTGGCCCCATGGGGGCCTCAAGGCTCTTCAAGGCCACTTCAATGTGTTCATGCTCTTCAGAAAATCAAAAAACACTTACCTCTTTCTGTACAAAATATGTGCTGCACTGTGAGAAATGGTATTACATATATATAATAATAATACAATTTCTCCTTTATATAGTAAAGGGTTTCCTAATGCAGTTCCAAAAAAAAAAAATGCGTTTAAGTAACGGACACTATAGGAATATAATGATCTAGCAGGGTTGCAGTGGTGTAAGCTAACTAAGTACATGTACTTAAGTACAATTTCTAGGTACTTGTACTTTACTTGAGTATTTAAATGTTTTGCTACTTTGTACTTCTACCCCACTACAGTTCAGAGGTAAATTATGTACATTTACTCCACTACATGTATTGAATACCATTAGTTACTTCACAGATCTGGATGAATGATGTGAAATATAATCAAGTGTTAAATCAGACTTTAGTTCCACCTGGAGTAAATCCACAAGCTACCCTGCAGTATACAAAGTCATTCAAACTAGCTGCTCCTTTACCAGCTTTGAGAACACTTTAATGATCAATCATTATAAAACATATCATATATATTATTCTGACATGGACCAATCTGCACAATGACTACTTTTACTGTCGCTATTTTAACTATATTTTGATGATAATATGATTGTACTTCTACTTGAGTAAGATTTTGATCGCAGGACTTTTACTTGTAACAGAGTATTCCTACACTCTGGTACTTGTACTTTTTCTCAAGTACCAGATCTGAGTACCTTTTTCTCCCCCTGCAGGGTTTGGTGAAGCTATCAAAGAGTGGTGCTCTGGCTGGACGCTCCACCATCTGCAGTTCTGCTGAAGGACCATGTTGGTGCTATTCCATATTTGTTGCCCATAAACTATAAATGGCCTATTTACTGCAAACCATTCTCCAAACCATACCATATGTTTGCAGATTGATTTCCTAGCTCCCAGGCAGCCAGTGGACTGTGCTGAGTCTCAGAACATCAGCGGTGAGCTCAGAGGAGATGTCGGGATCTGGAGGCACTAAAACAGAATCATTACACTTGATTGTTTTTGAAATTCTTCTCATTTTCAGAAAGATCTTATAGTCCCCCACAGCTCTCTTATTGCCACACACAAATCCATCAAGTTTTTTATTGTATGCTTTTTGCTATGATAATTTAATAGTGCAAAAATTAAACAAGCATTATCTTAGGAGTATGTGTTTATTCTATCTGTTGTTTGGGAAAGTCATTTATTACCTGGTTATTATTCTTTCCTCTTTTTTTTATTCCTCTTTCCTTGCATGCTGACATTGCCTTTTTCACCAATAAAGAACCTACAATTCCTCATTCTTACCCCCAAACTCAAATCCTAATGCTGAATTAATTTCAATGTCGGTATCCCCTAATCCTAACTCTCAATCCAAAACTTAATCTTGAAGTGCTGGATAGAAAAACAAGAACACACACATGTAAACTGTGGCGCACAGACATTTGAAACATCAGTAAAGTGACTTCTTTACCAGCTGAAGCGGGCTGGGAGCCGTGTGAGCCTTGATGTGCAGATGTGGCGGGGAGTTGAACAAACAGCAGGAGACCTTCCTCTCCCATTTCACACACTCACAGACCCGCCTGTCTCAGCACACATGCTACCTGCACACACACACACACACACACACACACACACACACACACACACACACACACACACACACATACACACACACACAGCTGTGAATGCGAACAATCAGAGTTCTATAACCAAACATGGATAAAACAAAGGCATAGGGAAACTAGAAACACTTTTTTTCAGTTTCAGTGCTAATCAGAAAAAACTCATAGTTCAAACCAGCAGTAGGAAGTTTTCTTAGAACAGTATAAGTAATGCTTTTATGCTGAATAAATACTCTTGTGAACTCTTGAAATGTGGGCAAATACACTTAATTGCTTTTCTGTGTAGAGAAGATCGATAAAATCTGTTTGTCTCCGTTATATATAAAGATAGAGCCCGTTAGCTTAGCTTAGCAACAAAGACTGGAAACAGAGGGAATCATTCAATTGTAACCAGTATTTCAAGTTTAATACTTAAAATTTAAAAACCATAATAATATATGTTATTTGATAGACGGGTTGTACGGGGGTTTTTTTTAAACGTAATTAGCAAATAAAGCTGTCAGAAAAATGCGGTGTAATGAGAATAAAGACTACAACATTTCGCTCTGTAAGTAAGAAAACTTTAAAAATGTAATTATGTCCCAACGCACTTTGTGAGATTCAGACCGAACATGAGGGCCAATTTAAAAAGTGGAACAATTTGAACACGATGTTAAAGCAAAGAGTTGGTACAAATAAACGCTAATTAGCAAACTGAGGCTAAAATGGGTCCACCGGCATTGAAAGTGTTTCAGCTTGAGAGGGAGGCAGACTATGTGTTGTTGGCTAGCACATAGCTAACATTAGCTACATTAGCTTTCTTCCCAGACTCACGGCAGTTCGTGAAATGGTCACCAACTATTCACCAGTCAATGGATTTCCTTAACTGTAACTTTTCACAAACTGTAATCTGCCTTTAGACTGGGATGATACACCCATGATGTGCTCAGCCCTGTGAAGCAGCAACTAAGCATCTTTATTTAGATATTATTTCTAATGTATGTAAAATGGTATGTATTAATAGACTATATCATTTTGACCACAAGCTGGTAGTATGTGACCAAGCCATGAGGTCTGATGTTAGTCAGATGCTTTTTTGTCAGAGGAACAGGAAGAGTAGAGTGAAACTGCTACATAACACAACTTCCTCAACAAATTAAAAAAATGCATTGCCTGACAACTTATTTTACATTTAGTTAGCCAAGAAGCTGAATGAATATATATTTTTCTGCAAGTGAACATTTCATCACTAAGTTCATTTTTTTTCTACAAGCTACAAAACTTTTTTTTCTTCTGTGACTTCAAATTTGGTTCACAGATACGTGGATATTTTATACAAGTGTAAATGTATGCACACAAGCTCCGATTTGTTTTCTGCAAGTGCTCACATCAGGTTTTACACGCTCTCGCATTTTGCACCATATCTACCTTCATACTAGCAACCAGTCAATTCAAAACTGACAACCACACGATGAATACATTTTCTAACTGCTCTGAGATATATAACTCCTTTTTACATGTTCTTTACATTAACATAATGTTCTCCAAATACATCGAAGAATGACATGATGGCAAATGCCAGTTAGATCATTTAAAATGGTATTCTCTGTAAGCTGTAGTTTATTAGGCACTTTAATTATGTGGCATTCTGACAAAAATAAAAAACGTTCAATTGCCAATGATAGAGAACATGTTTTATCTGAGTCAAATCTCTGAGCAAGATCCAACACTGACACCTTGTGGAGTCCAACATACATTACATGTGATGATTCTAAATGTGTTGTTTTTAGGTTGTTTTTATACATTTTAGCATGGAAAGTGTCTTTGAGTACACTGAAAAGCGCCATATAGATCAAACGCATTATTATTATTAATTCTAAATGCATTTATTTTCATTAAACATGCACTCGCATTTATTTTTACTTTTCTGGAGTTCCTCCTCCAATAGCAGATTGGCAAATTATATGGCCCAATTTCACCAAACACAATCTTAATTTATTGTAAAGTGTCTGTGGTGAATGGACAGTATGGCAGCACTGTAGACAGTCTCCGGTGTGATAGTAGACTTCATAGTGACATCACATGTAACACTTGCGATTCTAGTGGCTATTGCTCCAAAACATTGTACATGATAAACTAAGGGGCGGGACATCTTTAAGTGGTTGACTAATCAGAACAGTGTCAGCCAGCTAACCAATCAGAGCAGACTGGGCTCTGGTTTCAGACAGAGGGTGAAAAGAGGAGCTGCAGCACAGGCAGTATGAGAAAAATAAAGAGCTTTTTGAACATTAAAGCAAGGAGACATGTCCCAGTAGCGGAACAAAATACTAATACAACCTGAAAATGTGCATAATATGTCCTCTTTAAATTCTGTTTTTATCTTACCGAACAAAGTATTGCTCAGTTCTCATTAAAATAAGAAAAATACATAATCAACATAATTTTCTCCATAACTGAGAGGACACATGAACAATGGCATTTGAATGAGAGTATGTTTCCAATCCCATTGTTTGAATCCATCAACTTGACATACTTGCCATAGGCTGTTTTTTTGTCATCAATTGTTCATTCACAGCTACAGCTTTAGTAACATACACATTTAGATTATAGCACATATCATAAAAATATGATGTTTAGTTTAAAATGTAAATGAGCCAATAGTTTATATAAGAACAGCTTAGCCTATAATCAAGTAACCCAGTGGTTCCCAACCTTTTTCAGTCAGTCCCCCCTTGTGTAATTGGAAATATTTTCGAGCCCCCCCTAACCCGGTTCCCACCGAGATTGGTAGAATTAATTGTATATAGTTGTACAAACATTACATTTTCTCTGCTAATAATAACAAGACAAAAAGATCCAACTCTAATTTTATATTTTTTTATGGATTGAACATGAACAAAAGTTTTTGTTATTTTTTAGGGGAAGAACTAAACAAATTAGAAACAGAATTCACATTGATTCATTGTATGTATAGTGTGGATTATGGGCTGCTAGCACACATACCTGCAGTGGTGGTAGTAAGTAGATTTACTCAAGAACTGTACTTACTGTATATTGAGGTACTTAAGTATTTCCACTTTTGCTTCTTTGTAATTCTGCTCCTCTACAGTTCAGAGGTGTACATTTACTCCACTACATGTATTTAATACCATTAGTTACTTTACAGATCTGGATGAATGATGTGAAATATAATTAAGTCTTAAATCAGACTTTAGTTCCACCTGGAGTAAATTCACAAGCTACCCTGATATTTCTTAAGGGTATGGGGGTTTTCATAGCATTTATGGTGTTTTGTATTTTTTTGGTATGTTTTTATCTCATTTTATTATGAGGGATTTAGAATGATAACTTTAAGTATAAGGATTTTACTTGGAAAATATTACCCGGAAGTATTACGTGTATCGTTTCCGGCCTATACCTCCATAGTCTTGACAGCTCCGGGGTTGCCGGTGGTTTGAGTAGCGGTGCAAATCCATTAATGAAAAGTCATGGCAGACAAGGCACAGATGCAAGAAGCGATTAAAGTCCAAGGTGAAGTGGTCCGGAAGCTGAAGTCAGAGAAGGCTAGCAAAGAGCAGGTCAGTATCCCATTGAGGTGTGCTGTGTGCGAGCTGTTAGCATGCGGTGAACAGTATGTCATGTTGGGCTGGAACAGAGCAGGGATGCTAACAGCTAGCCAGCCAAAGATACCGCTACATAAACTAACTGAAGAGCTGACTAGTAACCCGCACTGACCAACACCATTAAACGTACGGGACCTTTTCCCAGTGTTACATGATAGCCGAATCGGCTAACTGCTAGCTTTAACATGCCCCAAATGTAATGGCTTACCGCTTCCTTGTCGACTAGCTAGCTATTTTGTTAGTTGATGCAATAACTGTGCCAAGTGTCCTCAGCATGTTCAGGAAACTGTGACCATTGGTGGAAAGTAACTAGTACATTTACTCAAGTACTGTGCTTAAGTACACATTTGAGGTACTTAAGTAACTACAACCATTAGTGGGTCAACACTAAATGTATTTGGAGCAATTTTGCTAAGAAGTTTTTTGTAAAAAATATTTCACAGTTCCAGCTTCTTAAATGTTTGATTTGCTGCTTTTGCTTTAAAATATTTAAACAAATTATATTTTTTTCTGCAATGAGTACTTACTTACTCCCGAGACTTTAAGTATATGTTCCTAATCATACTTAATTACTTTTACTTAAGTAACATTCTCGATGCAGTACTTAGTTAAGAATCAAAATACTTTTTCCACGACTGCCTGTGACCACTTAATCTTTAGCTAATCAGATGTTTTACGGTACTATACACACACAGTGCAATCTGACAATGTAATACTTTAGTTTGATACTTTATTATCAGCCGGCACAAAGATAACTAATAAAGACATATCTACGGTGGCCCTGAAGTGCAAAACACCACAGCATTTCAGAAAACGCCGCAGCATTTCACAAAACGCCGCAGCATTTCAGAAAACACCGCAGCATTTCAGAAAACGCCACAGCATTTCACATTGGACGGAAAGGGTATTCCTTTAGGGAGAACACTTCTTGTTTGTGATTGGACAGAGCCAGCCAGAGAAGCACTGCTGTGATTGGTTGTTTTTGCTGCCAGTCAAGAAATGACGCTTCGTGATTGGTCACCACCCAACAGCGCAACATGTCCCAACACATCAGCCGTTAGCTGTTAGCACACACTCAGAGCTCACAGCTCCTCATCTCTGTTCAGAAACTGGACAAAAGTTAAACAAGTACAAAACACAGACTGTCTATGTCATGGCGAATACAGTCGCCGCTTTATTTATGTCTGTATGGCGTTGTTGTGAGTGTGGACGGAGCAGCTACAGGTTAGTTTAGCATGATCGATCCGATTCCATTCAGAAAACACGCATTTTAAAAGCTTTTCGCCTGCCGTCTTGTCTGCACACTTGTCAAAGCATTAATTCATGGTTTTTACTAACCGGTATCAGTATGTAGTTACTTCGGCATCACTTTGAAACGTGTATTACAATTAAATCACGGTCAAATATGTTCATTTTGTTGTAGTTGGTATCTCCCATAGGATTTACATAGAGATACGCCCCGCCCCCTCTCCAGCGCGTCTTGTTTGAATAACAGGAGCAGGAGCGGCTGTCACAGCTGACAGCCGCGGTGAAACTCGAGCGATTAGAGCGATGCGAATATTGGGTAGTCTACCGTAGTATTTACATGGAGATAAGTCCCTTAAAAACCATGAATTAATAAAGCATTAATTCATGGTTTTTTCGCATCGCTCTAATCGCTCGAGTTTCACCGCGGCTGTCAGCTGTGTCATTCAAACAAGACGCGCTGGAGAGGGGGCGGGGCGTATCTCCATGTAAATCCTATCGGAATCGGATCGATCAGGCTAAACTAACCTGTAGCTGCTCCGTCCACACTCACAACAACGTCATACAGACGTAAATAAAGCGGGGACTGTATTCGCCATGACATAGACAGTCTGTGTTTTGTACATGTTTAACTTTTGTCCAGTTTCTGAACAGATATGAGGAGCTGTGAGCTCTGAGTGTGTGCTAACAGCTAACGGCTGATGTGTTGGGACATGTTGCGCTGTCGGGTGGTGACCAATCATGAAGTGTCATTTCTTGACTGGCAGCAAAAACAACCAATCACAGCAGTGCTTCTCTGGCTGGCTCCGTCCAATCACAAACAAGAAGTGTTCTCCCTAAAGGAATACCCTTTCCGTCCAATGTGAAATGCTGTGGTGTTTTGTGAAATGCTGCGGCGTTTTCTGAAATGCTGCGGTGTTTTCTGAAATGCTGCAGCGTTTTGTGAAATGCTGCGGCGTTTTCTGAAATGCTGCGGTGTTTTCTGAAATGCTGTTGTGTTTTGTGAAATGCTGCGGTGTTTTCTGAAATGCTGTGGTGTTTTCTGAAATGCTGCAGCGTTTTGTGAAATGCTGTGGTGTTTTCTGAAATGCTGTTGTGTTTTGTGAAATGCTGCGGTGTTTTCTGAAATGCTGTGGTGTTTTCTGAAATGCTGCGGTGTTTTCTGAAATGCTGTTGTGTTTTGTGAAATGCTGCGGTGTTTTCTGAAATGCTGTGGTGTTTTCTGAAATGCTGCAGCGTTTTGTGAAATGCTGTGGTGTTTTGCACTTCAGGGCCACCGTACATATCCTAGTCTGTACCAGTTTTATCTCAATTTAAGTACTGGTTCCTCCAATAATGTGCCATGCATCACAGAGGAGGTATCAGCATGTTTTAGAATTTAAAGTGAGATAAACCTCACTTCAAATAAAACGTTAAAACCTTAAAGCATTGACAGAGAGTGCTACAGTAAGTGTTTGCACCATGTTTCTCTGTTACTATTTGTCTAGTTTGGTCTGATTTATTTGCTGTTTTGTCCGGCAAAGTGTCATTGAGCCCACAAAGGCTCTAACCCCAGGACATAATTCAGCAAAACAAGCAGTGGTTATGAAAAGTGAGAGTGGAAAGTTCCATAAGTCTTTTTCTCAGTAGACATTTCTTGTTATAGTGGACAAAGAACAGGAGTTACTAATAACATGGCTGTTATTAAGTCATCACTGTGTGACTGTAAACCAGTTTACACATTACAAGGCCCCTGAAAGTGAAGCAGCTAATTCCACGTTACACCTAAAGTCATCACAGAAGTGTAGTTAAACTTCAAATGTATAGCATTTGTGGTCTTCTGGGGTCAATTTTGTGAAATCATTCAAAAAATATTCCTTTTTATAACTCAGAAATTAGGTTTGATTTTGTGTAAATGAGGTTTATTGACCATACATTTAAAAAAGAAGAGTAAAAGATGTGATAATTAGTAGGTATAAAGTTGCGTTAAAACGTGTAGCACAGATTTGATTATTTATACTACATGCTTTATAAATAGTCAAACCGAGAGGACAAAAGTTGATAGTAAGACCACAAGAGTTAAAATGATACCCCTAAAAACACTGAATGCACTCGACAAGTAGATTGGATTTTAGGGTCAGAGCAGCCCCTGTGTTTGGTGTGTGTGTGTGTGTGTGTATGTGTGTGTGTGTGTGCTGGCTGGCCTCTTTGATTGACTCGCTCTCATGTGATCTCATGTTCTATCCTCCACGCTGTGATGATGATGATGATGATGATGCGGCGTCATGCCCCCCCCCCCCCCCCAGTGATAGGGTTGCTTACCACTTTTCTCCTGTTCTTCCTGCTAACCCCGGATGACCTCGGCCTGCCCCCCCCCCTTCATCACCATCATCTACCTCACTGCTGAACCCAACCCCCCTGGACATCACTGATCAACTCACTTCCTGGATCTACCTCTACCGACCGTTGTGATTGACTGCTGTGGCTGTTCCTGTACGACACCACTGAACACTGCTGTTCCCATGATGCACTGCTGAACTTTTGCCTGTCCAATTATTGGACTTATTTTTTTGCGGCCATGTTGTGTGTTCGTGCTTGCTCGGGTCTGATTCGGACTGCGACGCTTGTCCGAACTCTGCATTCTTTCCCTGGGATCACTGTGGCTCAGGTAGGCTCATGGTGCTGTGTGTGTCTGTGTGAAATAAAATGTTGTCAGTTGTAGGGATTGACCGGCTGAGATATCCAGCGTTTTTACAACTATTGGAATCAATTATTTGTATTTGATTCCTGATCAAATAAATTAATAGAAACATTTTGTTACTTTGGCTCTGATGCAGCTGTCTGCCCCTCCAGCAGCCCTCTGACATCCAGGCAAACTGAGCTGTGTATTTCTCAGACGCTTGACTTTCAATCTTTGAGCAGATTTGAATATGCTTTAGTTGATCAGTTCAGTATGAAAACCTTGTAGAGTAAGTGTTGACAGTTCTTGTGTGTATTACAGATCGATGAAGAGGTTTCCAAACTGCTGCAGCTGAAGGCTCAGATCGGAGAAGATAATGGAAAACACCAGTATGTTCTCAAGACGGCAAAGGTAAGACGTAGTTGTGCTGCATTCAAACACACAACCACTGCAGCAATATGTTGTTAAAATATGATTTGAATCTTTAAAACCTATCTGTACATGGAGAAACACATGCCATTTAAAATCTGGCATGGAAAAAAAAACTATTGGAAATTTGTATAGAGCTAAATGTTTGCAGTGACTATCCATAGATTATTAACTTTCTTCGAAATATCAGAAAAGTACAGAGCACCATCACACTGTTAATGTATTGTAACATAATAACATGTAGCCCTCAAACCCCCCAGCATGGAGGTCTATAAGATAACATAGTAGTTAAAGCCCACAAAGCTAACAATGGCTGTCTCACATGCTGTTTACGTGAGCTTCCTATCACTAGTATAGTAATAGAGCCGTGACCTTGAAGGCAACATTTCTCAGTTTTACCCGACCTCAGAACTACAACCCTGCTGATCGATGCACGCTTAATTGACAAGAGTTCTTTAAAACATTTCAAAATTCATCGTCACGATTTAAATGCAGCAAATGTGTTTCTCTATCAGGGAACAAGGGACTACAACCCCAAGCAGATGGCCATCAGAGAAAAAGTGTTCAACACCATCCTCGGCTGCTTCAAACGCCACGGTGCAGAGACCATCGACACACCTGTTTTTGAACTGAAGGTACATGTTCACATCACCGTTCACTCAGGAGACTTGGCAAGCAAAAACATGGCGGCTAACATGAAGAACTGCATGGCTACAGCACAAGCCTGTCTAATGTTTTACAACCAACCAGTGTTGAGAGGAAAAACAAAGGAACAAAAATGAAGTCTAAACTTCTGGGCACGTATGACCGCTGATGTATGTCCATGGTACCTGTTGACCTTTATGTCAGAATCTATCCTCTCAAGGGCAGGATCATAGAGTGATCCTGTATTGTAGTGATGACGTATTTGTGTGTGCTGACCCTGAAGTACGCATCTCACCTGTTACCTCAACATAAAACAATGTGATTTGTTGCCATTGGATTTTGGAATATTGCAGAAAACAAGATCTGATACTTTTCATATTAACATGACTTTGTGATTTTCTTTAAAGCATAATTGCATTCTCCAGAAGTAAAAAGCTAACATTAGGCTATAAACAAAATGCATGACTTCACGTCACCACCGCTAAGCTATGTTTTAGAAACAGACTTTTTCAAATTCCCCAGTGCTGTGTTTACTGACGTATTTTATGTCTAAGGACATAACGTGAACATCTCTTCAGCTCGTGTTAACCACTTCAGCTCGTGTTAACCACAGACCTTATTTCATGCATTTTACCAAAGCCATGTCCAAAAACTGTTTCATTTTTGACAGAGGGAACTGGAAATGTTGACATGTATCAAGGTTTTAGGACACCTTCACCTCTCCATTTTAGATCATGTAACACTGGAAAAGGAGGAGTTGGTGTTATATGACATGTATGCTATTTGTCAGGTTTAGGGGAAGTGTGCTCACACGTCTAATTGAAGGAATCCCCCCCTCACCTCTCCATACTGCAAAGACAGCCAAGCTGGTCTCCTCTCTACTTTGTGTGTCTTATTATAAACCATCTTACCTTTTGACTCACTATGAGGTAAAGATGAGTGCTGGTTGTGGTGGAATGCCCTCCAGGTGGGCGTTCCCATGGGGCCGTGACATCACGTGACAACGATTAACTGAACACTTTGAAAACATAAAGATTTGAATCATGTGATCTTGTGATTCTCTGTGCTGTAGGAAACGTTGACAGGAAAGTATGGAGAAGACTCAAAGCTCATCTACGACCTGAAGGACCAAGGAGGAGAGCTGCTGTCCCTCAGATATGACCTCACTGTATCCTGCCTACTGCACCATATTCACATAGATGTTTTATTATATAAGGGACCATTGCTCTGCTTAACTGAAGGTTCACGAAAGGGAGAAAATACTTTTTGTTGCCTCTAAATGTTTTATCATTTAACAAATGAATGCATCAAACAAGCAAGATGCTTCTTATTAACAGTAGAGCAACATTCATTTCTCAACAATGGATTTTTCAATATCCTGTTACTAATCAGGAGGACACAGGGTGTGATTCTGCAGATTAAGAATTTGTCCTTTATCACATGAGTTTACTTGAATTTATTTATGAAATATAGAACTTCCCTTTATCATTTTTGTTTTGTTTTGTTACAAAGGTTGCTTTTTAATTACAATTGTATTTGTCTTGTACGTTGGTGCTACATTAACTTAGCCTAGTCCTCAAAGCAGAGTGTTGTTCTTGACCTGCCGTCCTTCAGGTGCCCTTCGCTCGCTACCTGGCCATGAACAAGATAACAAACATCAAGCGTTACCACATCGCTAAAGTGTATCGCCGTGACAACCCCGCCATGACTCGGGGACGTTACAGAGAGTTCTACCAGTGTGTGAGTCATCCTGATACATACGCACCACGACCCGCATACCGGAGGATCTGTTAGATCTTTAAAAACTGACCTGGTTTTATTCACTCATTTGTGTGTGTTTCAGGATTTTGACATCGCAGGGCAGTATGACGCCATGATTCCAGACGCTGAGTGTCTGAAGATCGTCTACGAGATCCTCAGTGAGCTGGACATCGGAGACTTCCGGATCAAGGTTAGTCCCATCCATTCAGGGAAATGGCTATAGGGAAGCCGCTGATATGACGAGTGGAAGAGACAATCACAATTCAGAAGACTGCTACTTATTTAGTTTATCCCACTGTGGGAATCATAAAGGTTTTCTGACTGATAACCACATCCTCCGTGTGCAGGTGAACGACAGACGCATCCTGGACGGGATGTTCGCTGTGTGTGGTGTTCCAGACGACAAGTTCCGCACCATCTGTTCAACAGTGGATAAACTGGACAAGGTTTGTGCTGCACCATGTGGAAAAAAAGAACCTAATGAGATTATTTTGCGACTAAAATTTCCATATGATAAACGATACTGAATGGATTGATCATTTTGCATCCCAATTCTCATAACATTTGAAATATAAAATGAAAGGATCTAGGATCTAGACCAAACAATATGTATTGTTAAGTAGAATATGATTTGCAGGCTGGGGTATCCCTGCGGCTCCACAATACTTACTTTAACAAGTATTCAATAATATATGTCCTGTAAGTTGAATAGTGTACTAGTCCATATTGTAAATTTGATTAATTATGCAGCCCTCCTATGTGCAAATACTCAGCTTTTATGCACTCAGTTCTCAAGAAGGACATGTAAAAATATTGTAGAGCATGCTAAAATGTCACTATAATGAGACAAACGGGTGTAACCCTGTTTTCTTCCACCTTCTCTGTCATTCATCAATATCTCCTTATGTTGTTTGAACCCAGATGCCGTGGGAGGAAGTGAGGAAGGAGATGGTGAGTGAGAAGGGTCTCTCAGAGGAGGTTGCGGACCAGATCGGGGAGTACGTCAGTTTACAGGGTGAGGCTCCCAACTCACAGACATCAGTGACCTGTTGTCAGTAAAGTATTCACTCCAAACAGGGGTTCATGAGATTATTGGAGCTATGGTTATTCTCCTATGGTATTATATCAAACAACATCTAGTTTTGGACCTTTTCCTGGACAAAAAAAGCATGTGGGAATTTCTGAATGGCATTGTTTCAAAGGTTTGCATGTATAAGCACGTTAGGTAGAGCGTAGGTTTGGCAGTGAAACTCTTCAGTCTAATGGCGCATTTCCACTGCAGGGCCTCGCACGGCTTAGTACGGTATAGTTAGGCCTTGGTAGACCAGGCTCACTTTATGCTGCGTCTCCATTACAGTTTAGTAGCTGGGGCAGTAACTATAGTAACGCAGTGTAGGCGGAGCCGTGACGTCATCTTCAATGAGAACCACAGAAAAACAACATCAGCCGTTAGCTGTTAGCACTCAAGCTCACAGCTCCTCATATCTGTTCAGAAACGAGACACAAGTTAAACAAGTACAAACCACAGACTGTCTGTGTCATGGTGAATACAGTCGCTGGTTTATTTATGTCTGTATAGGCCGTTGTTGTGAGTGTGGACGGTCGGAGCATATACTGCGTTAGCTTAGCCGATCTCCATTTAGAAAACAAGCATTTTAAAAGGTTTTTCGCCTGCCGTCTGTCTGCAGACTTGTCAAAGCATTAATTCATGGTTTTTACTAACCGGTATCAGTATGTTGTTACTTCGGCATCATTTTGAAACGTGTATTACAATTAAATCAGGGTCAAATATGTTCATCTTGTTGTAGTTGTAGCCCCCTTGCCAGCGATTCTCTCTCTAGTTTAGCATACTCAGCCCGACTCCGCCTGGTTGTTGGCCCGCTAAGAACCTCGATTTATGGGGCCAGAAAAACTGTGAAACAGTACCCGTTAGCCGGAGCTACCCCTAGTGGAAACGCAACAAAAAATGGGCCGGTTTGGCACGGCACACTTAAACCGTGCTACGCGCTGCAGCGGAAATGCGCCAGGCTCCTCCAACAATGCAACATATGATACATAAAACCTAAAATTACAAGACATAAAATAATGCAAATAAATGTGCAGGTAAGTTGCAGGAATAGGTAAAAATATAAACCTTTACAATAAGACACGAATCTGAAATTAATAATAAATACAGTAGGATAGATACTACTGTACTGTATTCTGATATTTTAAATTCAAAAAAATAAAAGAATGAAAAGAGAAAATATATTACGGTTTTGATTTATTATGAGCAGCGCTGATCTCATGGAGCCCCCTATACACTAAAACAGAGCTAAAGAGGGGGAGTACTGGACCTTATTCCAACAGGGTGGGCGCTGATGTAGCTGTGTTTGTGTTGCAGGTGGGATGGAGCTGGCAGAGCGCCTCCTGCAGGATCAGAAGATGTCTCAGAGTAAGCAGGCCTGTGCGGGGCTGACGGACATTAAGCTGCTGTTCAGCTACCTGCAGCTGTTCCAGGTCACGGACAAGGTGACTCACCTGATATATTTCCCAGCATTCACTTTGTTCACTGGAGTCAACAATGTGTTAAAGCTCCTTATCATACCTTCTACTTTCCTCTCTTCTCTGTTAACCTGCTACCTTTTCATTCCTCCATCCTGTGCAGGTGGTGTTTGACCTGAGTCTGGCCCGGGGTCTGGACTATTACACAGGTATCATTTACGAGGGGGTTCTGACTCAGGCGGGCATCGCTGCTGAAGCCCAGAATAGTTCCGGTGCAGAGGAGAGTGTGAGCGTGGGCAGCGTAGCGGGCGGGCGGGGCCGGTACGACGGGCTGGTGGGGATGTTTGACCCCAAGGGCAGGAAGGTGCCCTGTGTGGGGGTCAGCATCGGCATCGAGAGGATATTCTCCATCATGGAGCAGAAGGCCGAGGTAATCCTGTGTGTGTGTGTCTGTCTGTCTGTCTGTCTGTCTGTCTGTCTGTCTGTCTGTCTGTCTGTCTGTCTGTCTGTCTGTCTGTCTGTCTGTCTGTCTGTCAGACTGTAACAGTATGTTAATGATATGCGTTTGGCTGTCACACTATGTTGTTAATACGTGTGTTGCTGTCACACTGTAACTGTGTGTGTGTTTCAGGCCTCAGCAGAGAGGGTCCGCACCACAGAGGTTCAGGTGATGGTGGTGTCTGCTCAGAAGAACCTGCTGGAGGAGAGACTCAAACTGCTCACTGAGCTCTGGAACGCTGGCATCAAGGTCTGTGTGTGTGTTGTTAACTAGTGTTATATTTGCAGATTCCACTAACCTTGCTTAATGTTGCTTTGTAAGTCTGGAATCTAATTTCTGAAAAGTATTCAAATCACCTTTGCACTAGAGCAGGAGTGGCCAACCCGCGGCTCTCGAGTCGCATGCGGCTCTTTGCCCAGTCTCATGCGGCTCCTCAGTTCATATCAAATTTTAATTGTATGTTTTTTTTTGCGCATATGTATCCCAGTTCACAAAGGGACACACAAGTTCCAGCCAATCATTACAGAGTTTTCAACGAATAAGTGCTTTAGCCAATCAGAATGCAGATCCTGCAGTACTAGAGGCGGGCTTTACTGCACTCGCGATGTGACAGTGAAGGGAGAGATCTGCTTCCGATCGGCAGAAATATAACTCAGATAAAACTCAATATAATGTTGTCAAATCTAAACGGTAACAAGTTGTATATGTGTATGTGAGAAGGCCTGCTCCCGGAAAGCTGCCAACTGACACAGAAGGAATCCCCAATTTGGTGATTTGCGGTAAAGAAATAAACAAGAGAGAAAGTGCATCTCTGTCAGCAGAGCTTCTGTCAGTCAGAGGGTTAGGTAAAAGTTGAGATTTCATGTGTGGAGAAGTAACTAAAATACACTTCATTTATTTTGAAATAACTGTCATGAATCTGTGTGTGAGATACAGACAGGGAGAAAAAAGTCCAGGCATATTTTTATTAAATTATTAACAAAAATCGCCCTTTCATGCATTTGAGCCCCTTCCACATCCTCTGCACGTTTCAAAGAGGCAACATGCATAGTAAGATAACACATTTTTTCAAATGTTTTGAACTGAGAGTTTGTGTGTGAGACACAATATTAATGGTTGACAATATCTGGCCTCTGGTCTTAATACTGGTAGGAGAGGTTTAAGTCCATTTCTGTCAATATCATGGACTGTGACATTTATAGGAAATCTGGCTGAGCAGAGGTATGTGTTTCTGTATGTGAGAGGGTGTGTGTCTATGGGAGGGTGTGTCTTTGAGTGCGTGTGTCTATGTCAATTATTGTACATTTTTAGATTTTCATTTTGGATGTGTGAGAGATAGAGAGGGGCACATAGAGGAAGAGAGTGAGGGATCACACAGAAAGGCTGAGAGCAAAAGAGAGAAGGGAGAGAGAGAGAGAGAGAGGGGGACATACACCCAGGTTGCGGTCGAATAGTCAAAAATCAGCTCCTATCGTCTATCCCTTGACCTCTGTCTGAAACGTCACGGGGTTAAGGGATAGTGGATAGGAGAATTCAAAAGGACTTAGGAGAAGAGACTGCGGTGCTTTGAGAATCCGACTGCACGTTCACTATCCGACGTTTTTATGATGCGCCAGCGGACGTCATGAATGTGCGTCTGCTGCTGTGGGGAAACTATGGAAACTACAGTTCTCTATACAGCGGACTACAACATGGATGTAGAATAAGAACGAGGGACTACTGTAAACTCATCTAGAGACTCTGCTTCCGTGCTCTGATGCTGTTGCTTTCTGCTTTATGAACGGGGACAGCAGAGAAACATATTCTTCATGACCAAAGCTGGAATTGAAATAAAAAAGTGAAACTTATGCTCGTCACCCTCTCCCTCCGGTCCACATTAATACAAAAGATCCCAATACGTATGAACTATGAAAAGATCTTAAAATCAATACAAATGTATTTATTATAAACTTTAGTCCTTAACATCTATCACTGTGTATATCACCATTCAAACATCTTTTAAAAGTTGAACAAACCCCACACAGCTCAGTAAAGACTGTGAAATGTTGACTTTATTTGATCATTTCAGTAAAAACTAACGTTCATATTTCTCTTTTTGATTATAATACTGAGGAACGTTCAAAACAAAGCACTTTGGCAACTTACCACATACGTTTTAAAAGCTTAATAAGCACCGTAACTTTCATGATATAATTTCTCGGTCATAATCGGGTGTTTCCGTGAACGGCCGAATGTTGTGTGACGGCAAATGCTGCGGCTGCAAGGCATTGTGGGGCAGCATTTTCTCCTCTCCTTTCGTAAAGGGAGGTCCAGTGGTTCCTAAGCTAAAGGAGGTTATAAAGGAAGTTTGAAGCCTCCTTTCCTATCATCTAGAGCAGTGGTTCCCAAACTTTTTGTGCCCAAGGCACACCAAAGGACAAGTCAAAATCTCAAGGCACACCTATTGTGCAAAATAGCCCTTATAACACGTGTTATCACTCATATCATGTAAAATATCTGTAAATGTGCATAATTATTTACTAATGCCAAATAAAATGTGACAAAGACAACTATATTACTCGTGAAATATTTATTAACGAAATATTTCAGAAATGAATTTGAAACTTTATCAAATTAGGCTTCATCAAAGCAGCAACACACTCATTTAAACCAGACAGGTCACAAAATAAAAAAATGAGGCAAAGGAAACTCAGCAGAAATTCAGCACAGAGAACTGTCAATGCAAGGAAGCTGCACTGTCCATGGTCCTGAACTACAAATTATAAATGTTACATTTCAGCAATCAGCATTGAAACATGTGCTATTGTAAATATTTTGCTGACTTACAAATTAGTGAGATACATGTGCCTGTCGGGGCGCGCAGATTTTTTTAATCCTTGGTGGCACTGAGGAGAGGGCCACTCGTAAGTCCTGTTCAACAGAGAGCCCTGACCTCCTGTTGTTCTTCATGTAAACCAGAGTAGAGAACGCCAACTTACACAGGTAGGTAGTGGGAAAAAGAAGAAGTTGCTCAATCGCGTGGTGGGAGATGCTTGGGTACTCCCGATGCAGAAGCCAACCAAAACTGATCCAGTGGGAGCTCACTAAATTTGAGTTTCAGTGTGCGGTCCAAACGGAGCTCTGCGCACTCCTCTCTCTCTTTTATAGTGAGCTTTTCTGTTGAGGATTCCTGGTGGAATGGGTCTCGGATCCAGTCATAGTCCTCGATGTCAGCCACACGTGGAAAATAGCGCTCAAACCTCTCTTTTAAGGTCTGAAGGTGTGCGGCATATACAACGCGCTCCCTAGCTGCCTGCGGCGCAGCTGATGCCAGCGGGAACATGTCCATGGAGCCCTGTTCCAAAGCCTCGCGCCACAGGATAAGTTTGCCCATAAACCCCCGAATCTTGTCTGTGGATGATCAAATGTTTTCATTCCTGCCCTGAAGCTTGGCGTTTAACTCGTTGAGATGCCCAAATATGTCTGCGAGGTAAGCCAGCCTGGCGCACCACCTCTCATCCGCGAGCTTGTCTTTTGTGGGACAGCGTGTTCACGTGAAAACTCCAAAAGCTCTTCCCGAAGCTCATAAAGACGGGATAGGACTTTCCCCCGTGACAGCCAACGTACCTCTGTGTGGAGGATCAGGCTTTGGTGGTCGGCTCCCATCTCGGCGCACAGCTGGGAGAAGAGGCGAGATTTCAGGGGCCTTGATTTGATGTAATTCACCATCTGCACAGCCTGATTCAGCACCTCAGTCAACTCCGGGGGCATGGTTTTGGCAACTAATGCCTCTCGATGCAAAATGCAGTGGTTTGTCACGATATGTGGGTTTTGTGCTCTCACCTTAGCAATAAATCCTTTCACTCTCCCCGTCATGCTTGCCGCACCATCTGTGCAAAGACTGACGCACATATTCCAGGTCAGACTGTTCTCTTTTAAATAGTTATTAGTTACCCTGAATATTTCTTCTCCCGTAGTATGGCTTTCCATTTCTTTGCAGAAGAAAAACGTCTCTTTGATAGTGTCAGCATCAACATATCTGACGTTTGCCAGAAGTTGGGCAGCCCCACTTATGTCAGTAGATTCGTCTATTTGTAGGGAAAATCTGCCGCTCGCCTGCAGTTTCTCTGTCAAATGTTGCTCAATGTCTTCTGACATGTCGTTGATTCTTCTTTTGATTGTATTATCAGACGATGGCACTTTGGATAGCTCATTTGCAGCATCTGGACCCAGCATGACACCTGCAATTTTTTTGCAAGCGGGGAGGATGAGTGTCTCCGCTATTGTGTGAGGTTTCTTCTGCTTTGCAATGAGCTCCGCTAGCATGTAACTAGCCTCCATTGCCTTTTCAGACACTTTCACACAATCCAACAAACGGTCTTGCTGCCTCTGGTTCAGATCCCGCGCTCTTTTGAAGTAGGCCAAGTTTCTCTGAACATGGAAGGGATGTTTGGTTTCCAAGTGCCTCTTCAGCTTGCTTGGAACCATGTTCGCATTAGCTAACTTCTCCCGACAGACGACGCACTCGGGCTGAGGATTGTTGACATCCCCGGTCCAACTGAAGGGTTGTCGGCAGTCTCTGCACTGGTGGTTGGTGGTTTGCTCCGCACAGGAAAGCGCTCCATTTTCCCTCTTGCGTGTTTCTCTGTTTTAATGTTGTCCTTCAGCCTTTGATGTGTCACGGTCTTATAATTCCCACCTGTGCAACTGCGTTAACAGCGAAATATGGGGTTCTGTGAGGATTTTTTTTAAAGAATTGTTTTTAGGTATAGAGTTTGCCTCTGTATTATGAAATGGGTGCATACAAAGTACTGATATAGTAAATTAAAAAATAATTATTTTTGTGTAGTTGTATATTGCAATAATAACGTATGGTTGTCACAAAATCCCACGGCACACCCGGACTTGCCTCACGGCACACCGTTTGGGAACCATTGATCTAGAGAATTGGAACGGCACTTGGATGCGGCTCTTTGCAGTAACACAGTAAAATGATTGGCTCTTTACCTCTGACTGGTTGGCCACCCCTGCACTAGAGATTCATCAATTAAATGTTTATATTATTATAAGACTGACCTGCCAATGCTGATTTTCTTTCCGAAGAGCGTGTAACTTTTCATCAAAAATCAAAATACATTTCTCAGTCTATAATAAAACAGTATAATGGAATATAACTTCCATTCACTCAAAAAGGGCACTTGTTCCTTTACTGATAGTTTTGGACTTTGGACTTTTTGGTGTGAAAAGTTGACTGCTGTCATTTAAAAATATTATTTGTATTATTCGTCACACTGAATGCTGTGTATGTGTCCAGGCAGAGGTAATGTACAAGAAGAACCCCAAACTGCTGAGTCAGCTGCAGTACTGCGAGGACTCGGGGATCCCCCTGGTGGCCATCCTGGGAGAGCAGGAGCTGAAGGATGGGGTGGTGAAGCTGCGCGCCGTGGCAACCAGAGAGGAGGTACCTGAACACATCTTTATTAAAGATGATAGCAAATTAGGTTTTTATTACCATTCAACCATTCACACACAATCATGCAGAGGCAGCCATACAGGCTCAGAGAGACTAACATGCACACACACACTCAAGTGTTGGCCATTGGGAGCAGTTTGGGGTTGAGGGCCAATATATTTGGATGCGTGTGTGTGTCTGTGTCAGGGCCGTAAGACTGAGTTTGTGATGCTGCAGGACTAACCTCACTGTCTGCTCTTCTCCCCACAGGCTGATATATCCAGAGCAGATCTGATAGCTGAGATCAAGAGGAAGACCTCTGAGGCCTAGACGTTAACCCCTGCCCCCCCCCACGCCACCTTCAAACAGACACTCTGCACACACTCTTCTACGGACTCCTTTGCAACATGAAACAGAAAGTTACCCTTAGCAATGATGCCAACATGATGTTCTTAAGGGTAACATGCCTTCAGTGTCAGCACTGTATAACCGGGAGCTGCTGTGAGGAACGCATCAGTTATTATTATCTATGAAGCAGCTACATTTCTTTGTACAACCCCATCTCTGCACTCTGTTTAAGACATGTACTTTCTCCCTGCACCATCTCAGCTTCTAACAAAAACACTTTCATTTGTTCCATGGCTGTACTGTCAGGTGTCTGAAATAAACTCAATGCTCAGTACTCATCAATCAATGTTTATTTATATATAGCCCAATATCACAAATGTTACTTTTGTCTCAGTGGACTTCACAGTTTGTACAGAATATCAGTAGACAATACGACACCCTCTGTCCTTAGACCCTCACATCGTACAAGGAAAAACTTCCAGAGAAAGGAAAAACCCCACAGTTTAAAGGGGAAAAAAATGGGAGAAACCTCAGGGAGAGCAACAGAGGAGGGATCCCTCTCCCAGGACGGACAGACGTGCAATAGATGCCGTGTGTAAATTGAGAAGATAATACATTTACAACATAGGTAGTCCAAATGTTTGGAAATGCATGTGTCTATAATAAGAAGATGAATCCACGAGGATATCCATCCAGGACTTATGATCCAGGACCACAGCAACAGGCACAGCCATGACTCAAGATCCAGGGCTCGCGATCCAGGACTCAGGACCACAGCAACAGGATCAGCCACGACTCAGGGTCCCGGCGTAGATAGACACCAAAAAGAAATTTGGGGAAGCTGGGTTATTCGGAACATGAGAGTACACAGGTACAGACAGAGAGAAGGAAGAAGTAAAGTAAAGTGTCCCCCGACAAACTAAGCCTATAGCAGCTAAACTAGGGGCTGAATCTAATCAGCCCTAACTATAAGCTTTATCAAAAAGGAAGGTCTTAAGCGCACTCTTAAAAACGGATAGGGTGTCTGCCGCCCGAACACAAACTGGAAGCTGATTCCACAAATGTGGAGCTTGATATGAAAAGGCTCTGGCTCCCATTGTACTTTTAGAGACTCTAGGAACAACCAACAACCCTGCATTCTTGGAACGCAATGCCCTAGTAGGACAGTAGGGTATAATGAGTTCTTTAAGGTAAGATGGCGCCTGCCCATTAAGGGCTTTGTAGGCGAGAAGAAGAATTTTAAATTCTATCCTATGTTCTATAGGGAGCCAGTGTAAGGCAGCCAGAACAGGAGTAATGTGGTCCCTTTTCCTAACTCTGGTTAGTACACGTGCTGCAGCATTTTGAATCAGCTGAAGCGACTTAACTGACTTCTTGGTACACCCTGATAATAGAGAGTTACAATAATCTAGCCTTGAAGTAACAAATGCATGGACTAGTTTCTCTGCATCGTTTTGAGGCAAGATATGCCTGATTTTTGCAATGTTACGTAGATGGAAGTAGGCGGTCCTTGAAATAGATTTTATGTGGGCGTTAAAGGATAAATCCTGATCAAATATAACACCAAGATTCCTTACAGTCTCACTGGAGGCCAAATTAATGCCATCCATAGTTAGTATATCTTTAGATAATTTGTTTCGTAGATTCTTTGGGCCGAGTACAATAACTTCAGTTTTGGCCGTGTTTAACATCAAAAAGTTTAAAGTCATCCACGTTTTTAAGTCCTTAAGGCAGTCTTGAATTTTATTTAGATGATTAATTTCATCAGGCTTGATTGATAAATATAGTTGAGTATCATCCGCATAACAATGAAACTGTACAGAATGATTCCTTATAATATTGCCTAACGGAAGCATATATAATGTGAACAAAATAGGTCCAAGCACTGAGCCCTGTGGCACTCCATGGCTAACTTTGGTTTGCATGGAAGATTTATCGTTGACACATACAAACTGAGAGCGTTCAGATAGATAGGACCTAAACCAGCCTAAAGCAGTTCCCTTTATGCCAACTAAGTGCTCTAGTCTTTGCAATAGGATATCATGGTCGATAGTATCAAATGCAGCACTGAGATCGAGTAAGACAAGAATAGAGACAAGTCCTTTGTCTGAGGCTATTAGAAGGTCATTTGTGACTTTAACCAGAGCTGTCTCTGTGCTATGATGTGTTCTAAAGCCAGACTGAAAATCTTCAAATAAATCATTGTTTTCTAAGTAATCACACAACTGTTTTGCGACCGCTTTCTCAAGAATTTTTGAGAGGAACGGAAGATTAGAAATAGGTCTATAGTTGGCTAAAACCTCTGGATCGAGGTTGTGCTTTTTAAGAAGCGGTTTTATCACTGCTACTTTAAATGATTGTGGAACATAGCCCGATAATAAAGACATATTCATAATATTTAATAAACAGGTGCTAATTAATGGAAAAACTTCCTTTAACAGCTTAGTTGGAATCGGGTCTAAGATACACGTTGATGGTTTAGAAGAAAGAATCATTGAATTCAATTGTTCAAGGTTTATGGCTGAAAAGCATTCTAATTTACTATCTAGTGTAATATTAGAACTTACGTTTCCGGGAGCTGTTGATAACACTATACTGGTCGAAGGCAAGAGGTCATTAATTTTGTTTCTAAGAGTAACAATTTTATCGTTAAAAAAGCACATAAAATCATTACTACTGAGTGCTATGGGAATAGAAGGCTCAGTAGAGCTGTGGCTCTCTGTCAGCCTGGCTACAGTGCTGAAAAGAAATCTTGCATTATTCTTATTCTCATCTATTAATGAAGAGTAGTAAGCTGCTCTCGCTTTACGCAGTGCTTTCTTATATTCATTGAGAGTAATATGCCAAATTAAACGAGATTCTTCGAGTTTAGTGGAACGCCATATCCTTTCAAGTTGTCTCGACTTTTGCTTTATTTTGCGAGTTTCGGCATTATGCCATGGAGCTAGTCTATGTTGTTTTATTTTCTTCTTTTTCAAAGGAGCAACAGAGTCTAATTTTATTCGCAGCGCATCTGTAGCACTATCAACAACATGATCAATTTGGGGTGGTGTACATTTTGTATAAGTTTCCTCCCTTACATGCAGACATGCTATCAAGTTAAGTATTGGTGGAATCTCTTCTTTAAATTTGGCTATAGCACTAACAGATAGGTTTCTGCTGCAGGAACTTTTGACTAATGGTTTGTAGTCTAGTAACAGTACTTCAAAAGTTACTAAGAAATGGTCGGATAAAGCAGGATTATGCGGTTCGACTAATAGTTGCTCAATTTCAATACCATAAGTCAGAACAAGGTCGAGAGTGTGATTATAGCAGTGGGTTGGTTTATTTACACTCTGACGGAAACCAATAGAGTCTAATATAGAGTTAAATGCAACAGTAAGGCTATTTTTATCATCGTCAACATGAATATTAAAGTCACCTACGATAATTACTTTATCTGTTTTAAGAACCAAAGTTGATAAAAACTCAGAGAATTCTGTTAAGAATTCTGAATAAGGACCTGGTGCACGGTACACTGTAACAAATAAGATTGGATGCAAAGTTTTCCAGGTCGGATGCGTAAGACTAAAAACAAGACTTTCAAAGGAGGTATAATTTAATTTTGGTTTAGTATTGATAAGTAAATTTGAGTCAAAGATGGCTGCAACTCCACCTCCTCGGCCTGTGCCTCGAGCAATATGAGTATTGATATGGCTGGGTGGAGTGGCTTCATTTATGCTGACATATTCTTCATGTCTCAACCAAGTTTCAGTGAGACAGCAAATATCAATATTATAATCTGATATTAAATCATTTACCAATATTGCTTTAGATGCTAGAGATCTTATATTTAAGAGACCACATTTAATCTTCCTGTTTTGTTGCACTGTAGTAGTTGTTACATTTACTTTTATTAGGTTATTATGTATGACACCTCTATTAGGCTTCATCTTAAATTGTCCTTGGGCAGACACACACACCGTTAATATTGGGTATTTTATTGGGTTCGGGATTCCTATGGATGACTGCCCAGGAGAGAGCGCAGAGAAGCGTGTAAGACTGCGACTCCGCCTCCTGGTCTCAACTCCAGTTTGTCATGGATTAAGTCCACAAATCCCTGAAATGTTTGCCGAAATGAGATGTGCACCTTCCAAAGTAGGATGAATGCCGTCTCTCTTAATCAGACCAGGTTTTCCCCAGAAGGCTGTCCAATTATTTACGAAGCCCACATCGTTTGCTGGGCACCACCAAGACAACCAGCGCTGAAATGATGATATGCGGCTATACATGTCGTCATTGATCAGATTGGGGAGGGGACCAGAGAAAATTACGGTGTCCGACATTGTTTTAGCATATCTACACACCGACGCCACATTAAGTTTAGTGCATTCTGATTGGCGTAAACGAACATCATTACCCGACGTGAATAACAATCCTACTGTATTTACGTTTATTTTTAGCCAGCAGTTTAAGATGCGCCTCAACGTCGCCCGCTCTGGCCCCCGGAATGCATGTGACTGTGGAGGCTTTGGTCTCTAAATTCACGTATCTCATAATAGAGCTACCAATAACCAGAGTTGACTCCTCAGCGGGTGCCTCGCTGAGTGGGGAAAATTTGTTAGATACGTGAACGGGTTGGTGGGGACCTGTGGGTCTCCTGTAATGCCTCTTCTGAACAGTCACCCAGTCTCCCTGCTGCTCGGGAGTTGTCGGGGGACGGCTAGTAGGAGCTACCTCTTGCCGGTCCGCACCGACTAACATGGGCTTTACTGTAGCTGAGTTACTTTCTAAAATGCGGAGCCGGGCTTCTATGGCTATGATTCCCGCCTCCAACCTAACAACTATACTACATTTAACACATGTATCGGTACCAGTAAAGGAGGTAGGGAAGTAACCAAACATGAGACAGGTAGAGCAGGAAATAGCACCCGAGGGTGGGGAAGGAGCCATGGCTAGCTATCAAGCTAAAGTAGCTACCGTTAGTAAACCCGAAAAGTGTAGGCAACTGTGGAGTTACAGTCGCTAAGAGAAGGAGAGTTGTGGGTGCTTAAGCTGTAGTAACGTGTGATTACAACGTCAGGCAGTTGCCGTGATCAAGAGTTTTAAAACGATCGATTAAGTTAAGATAATATAAGCTATCAGCAGCAGAACAGGCACACAGGATACCCAGAGGTGACAACCGGAAGTTACAACACGCTTACCGCAACAGTGAGGGTCCGTGTAGAAACAGCTCGTTGCAACAGAACACCAGCATACAGCATACTCGGCAGCTTGTGTTCACTGACATTCTCAGTTTCAAACAAAACAATATGTTTCTCACTTACTGTACCTTAGGTGGCATGTAGCCATGTAGCCTGTTATAGCTTCTGTAGCCTGTTTTGGTTTTTATTACTTTATATCAGACATGGGTTTAACAGGGTTTACCTGCGTCTACGAGCGGGCTGACAATGCTCAGGATGGGAAATCATGTTGGATGTTTTTTAATAATGAAGAGCACATTTCTTCAGATCAACATTTACTACACACAAAGTAACTATAAAAGGTAATAGAAATCAAGCAAGTTCTTCAATATCAATAGGATTTAAAATGCTATCTTAATCCACTGGAGACCTGAAAGATAGAAATCCTTTTAGAAAAAGGGTTGAATATAAGGAACACAAAATGAGTTTCTTCTTTCCTGGTAGTAAACTGAATATCATTGGAGTTTGACATGAAAATATCACCTTGAACTGATAAAGAACAGGCATCTATCATTTTCTTGACTAATATTGATTTCAAGAGTTTCCATTGGCACTATTTCATTTGGTGCAGTCTATTTGACTCCTATAATAAAGCCTACTATTGTAATTAATAGTGTCAGTTAGCTTTTTCTTGTGTCAAAAATAGTAAAAGCTGCCTTCTCAAGATTAAAACACTTGTTCTTACAGCCACATTTAGAAAAATCATGCATTACATAAATAGTTCTCTTAGCCAATCAATCAAAACCTCGTCTTTACATCTTGTTCCTATCCGGATAAGTTTTCCATATTATATGGATGACTATTTGACATGAGTCAATTTGTAAATTCATTTGGAACTATCAGTGAAACAAGTCTTTCAGACATCTCATTTAACTAATTAACAGCTTGATCAGGATCATTTTCAGATTCTTTAGCTATAATGGCAGATTTTGTGAATCTGGTGCAATAATCCTGTATCAAAACAATGCTATTTATAATTATATATAGTGGCTACAAACCGAGAGGCTAATCCTGACGCAGTAAGCTTACAGTGGAGAAGAGGACACCATCATCTTCCTCCATTCACCTGCAGGGAAGCACTGACCGTCATCTTCTTTGACCTCTCCAGTGCTTTGAACAGATACAGATCTTTTTCTGTGGGTGCAACAAACGTCACCTTCAGCTTCACATCAGGGTGACTGGAGCGCTGCAGATCTGAGAGGAAGAGGCGGGGCTGTGCTGGGCTTCATCCAGGGAGGACGTGGAGACATGGGGGGTGTTTCTCAATGTCGAGGACACTTCCTTTGTAGGACATGTCTTCCGAGTCACTTCCTTCAGAAGCTAGGCAAGAATCCTTCCTGGCATTCGGAAAACGAAGAGTGGAACAGGCGAGCAAGTGTGCAGATGTGCGTCATATGAGAGGCCCCGCCTTACATTTTCAGCCACAGATTTTGGGAAATTGGTCCGTGCGCAAAGCATTGTGGGGATTTTAAGACCGCGGAGGATACACATGTGCAGCCTCGAAATTTCTCGCTATGAAGGACGCCGGGCTCGGTAGAATTCCAAGGATCCTGGACATTGGAACAGTCCTTCGGCGGGACTCGATGACGTAGCATCCTTGAAATAGTGGCTCTGGAGGAGCCTTCCTCGACATTGAGAAACACCCATGGACTCAGTGAAGGCTCAGGGACATTTTGCAAAGCGAGAACACACTTCGAATCAAGATAACTTGATCTAGGATTAACACATCTGTATCTGGGTCAGAATGGCCAGGATTATGTTAGCCTGGGTTAAATAAAACCTGTTTGCAGAAAAGCATCTTCCTGTTGATAATCCCCACTTTGTGCAAGTGGTCATTAATCGTCGTAGTAAAGAGTTAACATCAATCATTCACTCCATACATTTACATGAAGTAACACCACCATCACATTTTCCTTTCAATCTCATTTATTCAAAATGAGGAACCAATAAAGAGTAACACATGTAAAAAGCATGCACAAATAAAACACTGAAGTTGAAAGACAAACAAGTGAACTATACTAAAAGCATGCAGATAAAATAAGATAAAATATTGAACATCTATCTGTAAATAACATTAACAAAGCAAACAGTGCTGCAGGAGGTGGGTGGTGAGTCAGGTGGGGGGGCTAATTGTTGCAGATCTTCTGCAGAACCTGCAGAGCCACAGCCTGATGAGCTTCCCTCAGCGTGGCGTAGACAGAGGGTCCCGGTAAGATCATGACCACCCCTTTGAAGTCGAGGGTTATCCCGGGGACGGACACATCATAAAAGAAGAACATGAAGCCCTTGGGCCCCGCGTGGCTCAGCTTAACATCGTAGTGCGGCTTCCCAACACCCTTCGCCTCACACAGCTCACACAGCAGCGCCATGGGGCAGGGGAGGGACCCTGAGGGCGTGAGGTGACCCTCCAGGGAAGAGACGCAGGAGGAGGAGCTGGGAGGGGGCGGGGTCTGGGGGACAGCGGGTTCTCCCACTGCTTTGCAGAATTCAATGGCATCCCTGGATGGAGGGCGGGCCAGGCGGGGAGGGGGGCGTGGAGGGGTGAGGACGTGGCGTGGTGGCTTCAGGGGGTCGGCAAGAGGCTTTTAGAGAATTTATGTGGAGGGGGGGGCTTGTCAGTGGTCGACTTCATTGTAGAATGCCATTTGATGGAGATTTTCAACTGAAACTTCTTCCTGAATGCTGGGCACAAAGAGAAGAGCAGCTACAGTATAAGGTGTTTTGACATCAGTAAAGGAAAAAAAAACATTATCTTGGTATTTACTTGTGAATTCTCTTGAATATGTAAGTTTTCATTTTCTTAACCGGAGATAGATAGATACATAATTACCCCACCTTCACAAGAGAATGCCTCAGGCTTTTTAAAAAAGATAAAACAAGAGTTTGGTTATTCTACGTCGTGCCACCTGTTGTATTTAAAGCGGTCACAAGCAGCCAGACTCAGAATGAACATCTAGTCATCACAGAGATGGAGTGGGGAGAAAAGATCTTGTGACATAAGTGAAACAGATGTGTGAAAAATGAAAATAAAAAGAGCTGAGAAGTGTTGACAGCTGACCATTAGTGGGTGTGAAGGTCAGATTGTCAGTATTGGAAATGTAAAACACAAAGTTCCTGTTAAGTCTTTTGAATCAAGTACAAATCAAGTCCAAGTAAAGTCAAGTTTATCATAATACTAATAATTAAAGCTGCATTCAGCATTGAACTGCCCCGCCCCCCCATTCTAACACGTTTGGGATATTGTCTACAGGCCTTGGTGAGTGCAGTGATGCTTTCACAACAGTTTGCAACAAATGGTTGCAATTTAAGTCAGAATCATATATATTTTGTTGTTGTTGTCATATTCCAAAAAGCCAATTTATGGGTAATAAAAAAGCAAATGATACAAATGTCAGCAATGACATGAATATGGGAGAAACCCCCTCAAGAGATTTAATAAAGCTAGACTTCAGCATTATTTTGTGCACCAGTCAATCCTCCAATCAAATACAGAGCTAAATCCCAGGTTAAATGTACGCTAAAGGGTCTTGAGCATGTTTCTCTTCAGTGATCATGCTGATTTGGTTAATGTTTGTTCCCTTGTATCTTGTCTTAAATATTTGTCCTTGTTGATGTTGCAAATGGAGCTGCTGGGATGCGAGACACATTTCAGACTCCTTTTATCTGACAATAAAGTATAATGGTATCATAGATCAAAACTATTTCTGAAAAGGATGCATTTCCCTCTGTCAGCAGTGTTCTTCTCGTTCCCTCGGAGCGTTACCTGCAGCAGCGGTTCCGGCTGGGTGCAGGCAGGCAGCTCTCCGATGCAGAGGTGACTCTTCTCCGTGCTGCGGCGCACACTGAGGCGGAGGCTGGCCTCCAGCCAGTGACCGTTCAGCAGGTGCACGGCATCGCTCACTACAGCTGGTGAGCTGTATTTGGCGTAGGCGAAGCCGCGGTTCTGCCCGCTGAAGTTCATGATGAGGCGGAACTCCCAGAGGGGCCCCACGGAGCCAAACAGGGGTATCAAAACGTCCTCGTAGGTGTCCCGCGGGATCTGGCTGATGAAAACCTCACATTGGGATCCTGGGGGGGGCAGGTGCCACACTGACCGCACAGAGGAGAGACGATGGGAGAAGGGGCGAAGCTTCAGGGGGGGCTGTAGGGGCAGGGCTCCCCGGGCCCGGGACGGTCGGGACCCAATGGGGGCCCGTCGCCGAGGCAGCAGGCTCCGCCCCCGAGATATTCGCCGGCGGGCCCTGCTGCCTCGCGCCACTGAGTGCACTGACGTTCGTGGTCATATTAGGTATAAAGCATTGTAGCCTATAATATGAGTTGAACTTGTGCGGCTATTTTCACACTCACATTTAACATTAAAACATGAAAAATTGCAAGTGAATCCCTTCTATTGTCTCCAAATGTATTTTGGGTAAATTCGTCATAAACAGCCGTCCATCAACATCATACGTAAATGAACGTCAACGTCATCATCAATCACTTGTCATTCAACAGAGCACTGCCTAAGCATGAGCAGTTATAAACATAAAAGTGGAGCTACAAAACGCAAAGAAAAAGATAAAAAGGACCAAGGAAAAGCCAAATTGTCCAAGCTAGATGGATATTTTTTCGCCCTACTCCTCCTCCTGCGGGAGATGAACCTGAAGTTGTTGCCACTGCCAGCCGTGTTTCATCCCCGAACGACTCTGTTAAAAATGTCCCTGGAGTGAAGCAGTTCTATGACACTGTAGAGACGCTCTACAACTTTTTTGGTCACAGTATCAAACGATGGGCATTGCTCAGTGAGTTAATGACGCCAGAGAGCAGAACTATCAATCAATCAATCAATCAATCAATGTTTATTTATATAGCCCAATATCACAAATGTTACATTTGTCTCAGTGGACTTCACAGTTTGTACAGAATATCAGTAGACAATACGACACCCTCTGTCCTTAGACCCTCACATCGTACAAGGAAAAAACAAAAACATCCAGACTTTTTAACTACCACATTAAAACGCTTATGTCCCACTCGCTGGTCATCTCGCCATGATGCGCTTGTTGCGTTAAGGCACAGATATGGAGACATTATAAAAGCCCTCGTCAAAATATCCCTTACCAGTGACAAAAAGGATGAGCGCAATGAAGCAAGTGCACTCAAGAATGCCATAAGCAAATTTCGCTTTCTATTTTTGGTCAACATGCAGACCAAGATTTTGGAAAGCATAAATTGTGCTTCACAGTTACTGCAAGCAAAAGACGCGGATATTCTCAAAGCATCTACTCTACTGCAAAATGCCATCAGTGTTTTGGTGGAGTATAGGGGACAATTTGATGAGGCGAAGTCCGCCACTCTTGCCCTGGCTACTAAATGGGGAAGTCAAACACAGTTTGAAACAACCAGGGCCAGGAAAGTTAAGAGACACTTTGATGAACTTTCTGAAGACAGCCGCCTCACTGACGCAGAGAGCAACTTTCGGGTGACCGTTTTCAATGCATGTCTCGATATAATCATCCAGCAACTGTCCCAAAGATTCACCAGCTTAAATGCAACTGTGAACATGTTTGAGGCAATTCACCCCAACACACTACTGCAAGCAAAGGATGAGGATTTACACCAAGCTGCCCAGCGGCTTATAGAGCACTACAGTCGGGACATCGCCGCCAGCTTCCCTGGCCAGCTGCTTTCTTTCAGAACCTGTTTCAGGGACCAAATACAAAAACTAAAATCTGTCGCGGATCTGGTAAAAATGCTCATTGTTTACAACCCAGCAGTAACATCTACATTCAGTGAGGTTTGCACAGCCTTCATCTTATTTCTGACTCTTCCTGTCACCGTGGCAACCGCCGAGCGCTCTTTCTCCAAATTAAAACTCATCAAAAACTATTTGAGGAGCACGATGGGACAGGAGAGACTGAGTGGACTGGCCTTGCTGTCCATCGAAAGTGACCGAGCCAAGAAATTGGACATACAGCGGATTGTGGACGAGTTCGCGGAGCGCAAGGCTCGCCGAGTACCCTTCAAGTAGTGGTGAGTACACTTCAAATTTAATTTGTACAGTAGCCTACTTGTACGTGAATGTATGGGCCGCCGTTCCAATTTTACACTGCTCTGCTCTCATGGTGGCTGCTGGCTGTCCATGGTGAATGGTGTGTCAGAAATGTAGTCATTTTATTAGGCTATGTTTTCGTTGTCCTTGTGGTTTGTTGGACTTTATGTCATGTTATATCATTATTATCTCTGATATATATTTTGTTTCTATTCCCTTTGTAGAAACGAAATCTTAAATATTACACCTTTTCTTTAGTTACTTTTCTTTCAAACATTGTTTTAAATTGTAATCTTACTGACTGAGCGACTTTTTACGCACGAGCGTCAGATTACCACCCCGGACTCCCGATATTTTTGTCAAGCTTTATTGGGTTTAAAGGGCCCGGTCATGTGGCCCCGCCCCCCGGCCCGGGTCTGATATGTGCCGCCAGTGGATGGGAGTAAAGGCCTCTACGGCCCGACTTTGGGAGTCAGAGGCCGTCCGAAGCCGTCAGAGGCAGTCGGGCATTCGCGTCGCACTACTCAGGTTGGTGTGTCGTCTCTTTACGGCACATTTTCAACCCTCCCGCCGCCGATTCAACATGTTGAATCGGCCGCGGGAGGCCAAAGAACGTCGGGACAAATCAATCACTCTGATTGGCTGTTCAGCTTAGCGAATCAGTGCATCAGAAGTGAAGCGGAAGTGAGGGACAAAAACAAACGATAAGAAGGCACACACAGACGGCTAATCTTCCTCATTTTCATCTCACCCGGATGCAAGAGTTTCTTTTTTATCATGACGGCATGGAATGAAGAAAGTGAAGACCAACTGATCAACTGCTTATATTACTAAGTCTGTTCTTCTTCTCTCGGTGTATAAAACGCAGTCTGTCTTCCGGTTGTTGCCTCTTTTGAATGACGAATACACACTACCGCCGCCTGCTGGTAAGGAGAGTTATTGCCACTCGTCGGCTGAAGTATTTGCGGTGTGTTCGTAGGCGGGCGGCTTTATCCGACGGAGCCAACGAAGCCCGACGTAGCTGACGTAAAAGTCGGGACGCCTTCGGTACGCCTTCTTTGGTCTCAGGTTGGTGTGTAGAGACCTTTAAGGCCTCTACACACCGGCCCGACTTTGGGAGTCAGAGGCCGTCCGAAGCCGTCAGAGGCAGTCGGGCATTCGCGTCGCACTACTCAGGTTGGTGTGTCGTCTCTTTACGGCACATTTTCAACCCTCCCGCCTCCTCCCGCCGCCGATTCAACATGTTGAATCGGCGGCGGGAGGCCGCGGGAGGCCAAAGAACGTCGGGACAAATCAATCACTCTGATTGGCTGTTCAGCTTAGCGAATCAGTGCATCAGAAGTGAAGCGGAAGTGAGGGACCAAAACAAACGATAAGAAGGCACACACAGACGGCAAATCTTCCTCATTTTCATCTCACCCGGACGCAAGAGTTTCTTTTTTATCATGACGGCATGGAATGAAGAAAGTGAAGACCAACTGATCAACTGCTTATATTACTAAGTCTGTTCTTCTTCTCTCGGTTTATAAAACGCAGTCTCTCTTCCGGTTGTTGCCTCTTTTGAATGACGAATACACACTACCGTCGCCTGCTGGTAAGGAGAGTTATTGCCACTCGTCGGCTGAAGTATTTGCGGTGTGTTCGTAGGCGGGCGGCTTTATCCGACGAAGCCAACGAAGCCTGACGTAGCTGACGTAAAAGTCGGGACGCCTTCGGTACGCGTTCTTTGGTCTCAGGTTGGTGTGTAGAGACCTTAAGTGCATGGCTTGATTATATATCAATGATTGCTAATATGTATATTTAAGAATGGAAATACCATCCCAGTATTAGGGTTGGGAACCGAAAAATCGGTTCCAGATGAGAACCGATAAGAAAATGCCGGGTACCGGGTACCCATACAAAATACACAATTTCGGTTCTGCTTAACGGTTCCTAAACGCGGTAGACCCTGTATTCCACTGGGTCCGTCTGCGCCGCGGCGACCCGGTGGAATACAGGGTAACCAGCGGCGGACTGGCCATCTGTGTGTTCTGGAGAATCACAGAACGGCCGGTCGTCAGCGGGCCGTTGACGGCCGGCGCCGCCCTTCATTTTTTTCAACGGCATCGTGTAAGTTGCGCTGACAGGCGACAGAGGTCCACAGTTGCCCCGCAGCGAGGCTCCCCCCGCCTTCCCGTAGACAGTTCACGGGCTCAGTCACTTCATAACACCAAAGACGGGTCGCGGTAAACGCTCTAAAGTGAGGCTCCACTACACTAAAAAAGAAAAAGACAAGGCACACTGTAATGCCTGCTAATAGCTTGCCACAGGCATAGCTCAGTTAAAATAAAGCACAGCTATTGTGCAATACATTTGTATTGCATGTATATTTTTTATTTGTAAAAATGTCAGTTAAAGCTTAAAAGAATAAAGATATTTTTGTTATCTAAACGTTTGACCTCTTTCTTTTACAGTTTTGGAATCGAAACAGGGAATCGGTAAGAACCGGAATCGATAAGCAGAATCGGAATGGATACATTTCAGACGATACCCATCCCTACCCAGTATCAAGAAATGTTTTCATACATTTTTACAAGAGGGTTACAATTTGAATAATTCTAAACATCTATACTGAAAATCTAAAATAGCACAAATTGAAACCCCTGTAAACTAAAGGTTATCAGAGTATCACTACATTGTTCATGTCCATCACTGAGTTTTGAATCACTTTCACATTTAAAACCAACTGATCAATATCAAAGTGCAAATAAATCTAGTTATAACTGAGAATGCAACAGCCTGTAAAATATGGCACACGTGTTAGGGTCACTTTTGTTCCATAACAACTGCAAGCATTAAGCTTTATTGTCTTAAAGGGGACCTATCATGCAAAATGCACTTTGTGATGTCTTTTATACATAACTATGTGTGCCCGTTTGTCGGGGAACTCACGCAGCGTCAGAAGATAAAACCCTCTCTCTTTTCCTCCGTACCCAAATCTTTTAAAAACGGGTGTACAACGAGCGGATACAGATTCCATCCGACCTGACGTCAAATCGGTGGCGGACCCACAGGAAGTTGCTATCAGAAACAATGCCTGACGTGTTTTGGACGTAATCTCGTCTTTGTTTACATTAGCAAGCCTCGCTAACACTCAGAGCTAACCTGTACTGTAGAGCACATGTCTTTAAAAAGCAGGAAATAAAAAAAGAACTCACCTTGTGGTAAACCTGAGAGAGAAAAAGCATTTGAGCTCCATACTGTTTAAGAAATAATCCTTGACGTGGTTTAAACAGGATGGCGTTTTATCACAACCGAATTTAACTTTATCTCCGGTAGAATTCTGATCAGGCATTAGCTCCGCCTCCTCTTTTTTTTTTTAAAGCTAAGGACCCAAAATCTGCCTTTCTCTAGCAGGGCTGCAAAAGAGGGGTTTGAGCAGTAAGAGGCATGGCTACAATGGGTGATCTGTTTGGTATTTTGAAAAAAAAACTTCACAGACATGTTTTGTATAGGTATGGCCCTACAATATATTTGTCAAATATAGCATGATAGGTCCACTTTAATCTAAATTTAGGTTGTTTTTTCAACAAATGTTTACTATTTACTTTCATAAATACAAATAATAAAATAAAATAATATGAAGACAGGATAGGTCTGCACAATATATCGATTCATAAAAATAATGCATATACGGCCCTAATGTTAAACTACAAATATTCTACCCCCCAAAAAGGTCCGGGAGTTTGGTGCTCCAGCAGCACTACACAGGGAGACGCAGTAGCCCACAGCAGCGGCCTCACAACAACTTCATCTCAACTCAAATGATTAGAAAATATATCTTTATTTGGCAGTAAGAACCAGTGTTTACCCTCTGTCACCTGTCAGTGTGCAACTTGACGTTAAATAAAGGAGAAAAACAGCATTATACATTCATGCATGACGGTCCTGTGATTCTCCAGAACACAGATGGCCAGCCGCCCTGAACCCACACTGCTTTACAGATGAATGGAAGTTAACATTTTATCCCTTGTTTTCAGATTTGTATTTACTTATTTCAATAATCCAGGTAGAATGGATGTGTCTGTTTAGAGTACCAGACATTGTTGTAAAGTGGGGCATTAATAGGTTTTGCTCAAGTGATCAATACATAATAAACTTCATGTTGTTGAATGGAAATATCATATTTAATTGATTTAGTTTCAGTTATTACATAAGCAACTTATTTTAATGTAAGAATTTGTTTAATTATCACATGTGATGCATCACAATATTCAACAACGTTATCGCCTGTTCTCCTGCAGTCCTAATACTGAATTAAACTGATCTTAGTTGTGAGGTGTGTGTGAGCTGCAGGTCTCACCCGCAGGCGGTCCTCCATACTTCCTCTGGCCGTTCACCTGAGCCAGCTTTGTGTCCGTTTCCTTCAACCAGGCTTCTAGAGCCTGCACCCGCTCACTGTTCAGCACCTGGGGGGGGGGGGGGCACACAGGGGAACAACTCAGCAGCTCCTCTTCAAACAACTGATTCCAAATCAGTTGTTCTTAGTTGCATAATAATTCTGCACACTAATAGTTGCCCAATAGTTGTTCACACATTGATTTTCTCCTAAGAAAGGAAAAAACCTCACTTTCACTCATTAAAATAATCCTCAAAAATACAACTTCCCTAATAATTGTGCACACAGTGTATTTAGATGCCAATACTTTTGTTCTTTTAAGATTCGAAAGCATGACTTTTACTTGTAACAGAGTATCTTCACAGCTAAGTGTTGCTACTTTTGCTTAAGTATAATATCTGAGTAGGCCTACTTCTACCACCACTGCATCTAGGGGCCCTTCCAGATTCAAATATTAGATTGATTTAGATTCCTCCGGATTGGAATATAAACATAGAAACTGATACTTGTTCAATATGATATTGTGATACAGCTTTAAGTCTTTTTCTGGTCTCTGGGGCAGCAACGTTATTCAATTTGAACCAAATGATAACACTGCAATGTATTATTACAGGGTTTGAGCTGACGAAATGTAACAAGAAAGATGGTCAACGTTAAAGAAAAAAGTTTCAAACGCAGCACTGTGGTGAACGAGAGAATTTTTTTTTGGAAGAGTTACGACAGGAAAATATTCGTCATTTCAAGTCTTAACTTTAAAACTCATCTTTTATTAAAGCTTTTGACTAATGATGACAATTATGGGCTGCTAGCACACATACCTGCAGTGGTGGTAGTAAGTAGATTTACTCAAGAACTGTACTTACTGTATATTGAGGTACTTAAGTATTTCCACTTTTGCTTCTTTGTAATTCTGCTCCTCTACAGTTCAGAGGTGTACATTTACTCCACTACATGTATTTAATACCATTAGTTACTTTACAGATCTGGATGAATGATGTGAAATATAATTAAGTCTTAAATCAGACTTTAGTTCCACCTGGAGTAAATTCACAAGCTACCCTGATATTTCTTAAGGGTATGGGGGTTTTCATAGCATTTATGGTGTTTTGTATTTTTTTTTTTTTGTTCGATTGTTTGTTTTTATCTCATTTTATTATGAGGGATTTAGAATGATAACTTTAAGTATAAGGATTTTACTTGGAAAATATTACCCGGAAGTATTACGTGTATCGTTTCCGGCCTATACCTCCATAGTCTTGACAGCAACGGGGTTGCCGGTGGTTTGAGTAGCGGTGCAAATCCATTAATGAAAAGTCATGGCAGACAAGGCACAGATGCAAGAAGCGATTAAAGTCCAAGGTGAAGAGGTCCGGAAGCTGAAGTCAGAGAAGGCTAGCAAAGAGCAGGTCAGTATCTCATTGAGGTGTGCAGTGTGCGAGCTGTTAGCATGCGGTGAACAGTATGTCATGTTGGGCTGGAACAGAGCGGGGATGCTAACAGCTAGCCAGCCAAAGATACCGCTACATAAACTAACTGAAGAGCTGACTAGTAACCCGCACTGACCAACACCATTAAACGTACGGGACCTTTTCCCAGTGTTACATGATAGCCGAATCGGCTAACTGCTAGCTTTAACATGCCCCAAATGTAATGGCTTACCGCTTCCTTGTCGACTAGCTAGCTATTTTGTTAGGTGATGCAATAACTGTGCCAAGTGTCATCAGCATGTTCAGGAAACTGTGACCATTGGTGGAAAGTAACTAGTACATTTACTCAAGTACTGTGCTTAAGTACACATTTGAGGTACTTAAGTAACTATAACCATTAGTGGGTCAACACTAAATCTATTTGGAGCAATTTTGCTAAGAAGTTTTTTGTAAAAAATATTTCACAGTTCCAGCTTCTTAAATGTTTGATTTGCTGCTTTTGCTTTAAAATATTTAAACAAATTGTAGTTTTTTCTGCAATGAGTACTTACTTACTCCCGAGACTTTAAGTGTATGTTCCTAATCATACTTAATTACTTTTACTTAAGTAACATTCTCGATGCAGTACTTAGTTAAGAATCAAAATACTTTTTCCACGACTGCCTGTGACCACTTAATCTTTAGCTAATCAGATGTTTTACGGTACTATACACACACAGTGCAATCTGACAATGTAATACTTTAGTTTGATACTTTATTATCAGCCGGCACAAAGATAACTAATAAAGACATATCCTAGTCTGTACCAGTTTTATCTCAATTTAAGTACTGGTTCCTCCAATAATCTGCCATGCATCACAGAGGAGGTATCAGCATGTTTTAGAATTTAAAGTGAGATAAACCTCACTTCAAATAAAACGTTAAAACCTTAAAGCATTGACAGAGAGTGCTACAGTAAGTGTTTGCACCATGTTTCTCTGTTACTATTTGTCTAGTTTGGTCTGATTTATTTGCTGTTTTGTCCGGCAAAGTGTCATTGAGCCCACAAAGGCTCTAACCCCAGGACATAATTCAGCAAAACAAGCAGTGGTTATGAAAAGTGAGAGTGGAAAGTTCCATAAGTCTTTTTCTCAGTAGACATTTCTTGTTATAGTGGACAAAGAACAGGAGTTACTAATAACATGGCTGTTATTAAGTCATCACTGTGTGACTGTAAACCAGTTTACACATTACAAGGCCCCTGAAAGTGAAGCAGCTAATTCCACGTTACACCTAAAGTCATCACAGAAGTGTAGTTAAACTTCAAATGTATAGCATTTGTGGTCTTCTGGGGTCAATTTTGTGAAATCATTCAAAAGAAATTCCTTTTATAACTCAGAAATTAGGTTTGATTTTGTGTAAATGAGGTTTATTGACCATACATTTAAAAAAGAAGAGTAAAACATGTGATAATTAGTAGGTATAAAGTTGCGTTAAAACGTGTAGCACAGATTTGATTATTTATACTACATGCTTTATAAATAGTCAAACCGAGAGGACAAAAGTTGATAGTAAGACCACAAGAGTTAAAATGATACCCCTAAAAACACTGAATGCACTCGACATGTAGATTGGATTTTAGGTGTGTGTGTGTGTGTGTGTGTGTGTGTGTGTGTGTGTGTGTGTGTGTGTGTGTGTGTGTGTGTGTGTGTGTGTGTGTGTGTGTGTGTGTGTGTGTGTGTGTGTGTGTGTGTGTGTGTGTGTGTGTGTGTGTGTGTGTGTGTGTGTGTGTGTGTGTGTGTGTGTGTGTGTGTCTCGCTCTCATGTGATCTCATGTTCTATCCTCCACGCTGTGATGATGATGATGCGGCGTCATGCCCCCCCCCCCCCCCCCCCCCAAGTGATAGGGTTTTTTACCACTTTTCTCCTGTTCTTCCTGCTAACCCCGGATGACGTCGGCCTGCCCCCCCCCCCCCCCTTCATCACCATCATCTACCTCACTGCTGAACCCAACCCCCCTGGACATCACTGATCAACTCACTTCCTGGATCTACCTCTACCGACCGTTGCTACACTGCTGTTCCCATGATGCACTGCTGAACTTTTGCCTGTCCAATTATTGGACTTATTTTTTTGCTGCCATGTTGTGTGTTCCTGCTTGCTCGGGTCTGACTGCGACGCTTGTCCGAACTCTGCATTCTTTCCCTGGGATCACAGTGGCTCAGGTAGGCTCATGGTGCTGTGTGTGTCTGTGTGAAATAAAATGTTGTCAGTTGTAGGGATTGACCGGCTGAGATATCCAGCGTTTTTACAACTATTGGAATCAATTATTTGTATTCGATTCCTGATCAAATAAATTAATAGAAAAATTTTGTTACTTTGGCTCTGATGCAGCTGTCTGCCCCTCCAGCAGCCCTCTGACATCCAGGCAAACTGAGCTGTGTATTTCTCAGACGCTTGACTTTCAATCTTTGAGCAGATTTGAATATGCTTTAGTTGATCAGTTCAGTATGAAAACCTTGTAGAGTAAGTGTTGACAGTTCTTGTGTGTATTACAGATCGATGAAGAGGTTTCCAAACTGCTGCAGCTGAAGGCTCAGATCGGAGAAGATGATGGAAAACACCAGATGGTTCTCAAGACGGCAAAGGTAAGACGTAGTTGTGCTGCATTCAAACACACAACCAGAGCACTGCAGCAATATGTTGTTAAAATATGATTTGAATCTTTAAAACCTATCTGTACATGGAGAAACACATGCCATTTAAAATCTGGCATGGAAAAAAAAACTATTGGAAATTGTATAGAGCTAAATGTTTGCAGTGACTATCCATAGATTATTAACTTTCTTCGAAATATCAGAAAAGTACAGAGCACCATCACACTGTTAATGTATTGTAACATAATAACATGTAGCCCTCAAACCCCCCAGCATGGAGGTCTATAAGATAACATAGTAGTTAAAGCCCACAAAGCTAACAATGGCTGTCTCACATGCTGTTTACGTGAGCTTCCTATCACTAGTATAGTAATAGAGCCGTGACCTTGAAGGCAACATTTCTCAGTTTTACCCGCCGACCTCAGAACTACAACCCTGCTGATCGATGCACGCTTAATTGACAGAGTTCTTTAAAACATTTCAAAATTCATCGTCACGATTTAAATGCAGCAAATGTGTTTCTCTATCAGGGAACAAGGGACTACAACCCCAAGCAGATGGCCATCAGAGAAAAAGTGTTCAACACCATCCTCGGCTGCTTCAAACGCCACGGTGCAGAGACCATCGACACACCTGTTTTTGAACTGAAGGTACATGTTCACATCACCGTTCACTCAGGAGACTTGGCAAGCAAAAACATGGCGGCTAACATGAAGAACTGCATGGCTACAGCACAAGCCTGTCTAATGTTTTACAACCAACCAGTGTTGAGAGGAAAAACAAAGGAACAAAAATGAAGTCTAAACTTCTGGGCACGTATGACCGCTGATGTATGTCCATGGTACCTGTTGACCTTTATGTCAGAATCTATCCTCTCAAGGGCAGGATCATAGAGTGATCCTGTATTGTAGTGATGACGTATTTGTGTGTGCTGACCCTGAAGTACGCATCTCACCTGTTACCTCAACATAAAACAATGTGATTTGTTGCCATTGGATTTTGGAATATTGCAGAAAACAAGATCTGATACTTTTCATATTAACATGACTTTGTGATTTTCTTTAAAGCATAATTGCATTCTCCAGAAGTAAAAAGCTAACATTAGGCTATAAACAAAATGCATGACTTCACGTCACCACCGCTAAGCTATGTTTTAGAAACAGACTTTTTCAAATTCCCCAGTGCTGTGTTTACTGACGTATTTTATGTCTAAGGACATAACGTGAACATCTCTTCAGCTCGTGTTAACCACTTCAGCTCGTGTTAACCACAGACCTTATTTCATGCATTTTACCAAAGCCATGTCCAAAAACTGTTTCATTTTTGACAGAGGGAACTGGAAATGTTGACATGTATCAAGGTTTTAGGACACCTTCACCTCTCCATTTTAGATCATGTAACACTGGAAAAGGAGGAGTTGGTGTTATATGACATGTATGCTATTTGTCAGGTTTAGGGGAAGTGTGCTCACACGTCTAATTGAAGGAATCCCCCCCTCACCTCTCCATACTGCAAAGACAGCCAAGCTGGTCTCCTCTCTACTTTGTGTGTCTTATTATAAACCATCTTACCTTTTGACTCACTATGAGGTAAAGATGAGTGCTGGTTGTGGTGGAATGCCCTCCAGGTGGGCGTTCCCATGGGGCCGTGACATCACGTGACAACGATTAACTGAACACTTTGAAAACATAAAGATTTGAATCATGTGATCTTGTGATTCTCTGTGCTGTAGGAAACGTTGACAGGAAAGTATGGAGAAGACTCAAAGCTCATCTACGACCTGAAGGACCAAGGAGGAGAGCTGCTGTCCCTCAGATATGACCTCACTGTATCCTGCCTACTGCACCATATTCACATAGATGTTTTATTATATAAGGGATCATTGCTCTGCTTAACTGAAGGTTCACGAAAGGGAGAAAATACTTTTTGTTGCCTCTAAATGTTTTATCATTTAACAAATGAATGCATCAAACAAGCAAGATGCTTCTTATTAACAGTAGAGCAACATTCATTTCTCAACAATGGATTTTTGAATATCCTGTTACTAATCAGGAGGACACAGGGTGTGATTCTGCAGATTAAGAATTTGTCCTTTATCACATGAGTTTACTTGAATTTATTTATGAAATATAGAACTTCCCTTTATCATTTTTGTTTTGTTTTGTTACAAAGGTTGCTTTTTAATTTTAACAATTGTATTTGTCTTGTACGTTGGTGCTACATTAACTTAGCCTAGTCCTCAAAGCAGAGTGTTGTTCTTGACCTGCCGTCCTTCAGGTGCCCTTCGCTCGCTACCTGGCCATGAACAAGATAACAAACATCAAGCGTTACCACATCGCTAAAGTGTATCGCCGTGACAACCCCGCCATGACTCGGGGACGTTACAGAGAGTTCTACCAGTGTGTGAGTCATCCTGATACATACGCACCACGACCCGCATACCGGAGGATCTGTTAGATCTTTAAAAACTGACCTGGTTTTATTCACTCATTTGTGTGTGTTTCAGGATTTTGACATCGCAGGGCAGTATGACGCCATGATTCCAGACGCTGAGTGTCTGAAGATCGTCTACGAGATCCTCAGTGAGCTGGACATCGGAGACTTCCGGATCAAGGTTAGTCCCATCCATTCAGGGAAATGGCTATAGGGAAGCCGCTGATATGACGAGTGGAAGAGACAATCACAATTCAGAAGACTGCTACTTATTTAGTTTATCCCACTGTGGGAATCATAAAGGTTTTCTGACTGATAACCACGTCCTCCGTGTGCAGGTGAACGACAGACGCATCCTGGACGGGATGTTCGCTGTGTGTGGTGTTCCAGACGACAAGTTCCGCACCATCTGTTCAACAGTGGATAAACTGGACAAGGTTTGTGCTGCACCATGTGGAAAAAAAGAACCTAATGAGATTATTTGCGACTAAAATTGCCATATGATAAACGATACTGAATGGATTGATCATTTTGCATCCCAATTCTCATAACATTTGAAATATAAAATGAAACAATGGTTATGGGCTTTTTCTTTTTGAGGATCTGGACCAAACAATATGTATTGTTAAGTAGAATACGATTTGCAGGCTGGGGTATCCCTGCGGCTCCACAATACTTACTTTAACAAGTATTCAATAATATATGTCCTGTAAGTTGAATAGTGTACTAGTCCATATTGTAATTTTGATTAATTATGCAGCCCTCCTATGTGCAAATACTCAGCTTTTATGCACTCAGTTCTCAAGAAGGACATGTAAAAATATTGTAGAGCATGCTAAAATGTCACTATAATGAGACAAACGGGTGTAACCCTGTTTTCTTCCACCTTCTCTGTCATTCATCAATATCTCCTTATGTTGTTTGAACCCAGATGCCGTGGGAGGAAGTGAGGAAGGAGATGGTGAGTGAGAAGGGTCTCTCAGAGGAGGCTGCGGACCAGATCGGGGAGTACGTCAGTTTAAGGGTGAGGCTCCCAACTCACAGACATCAGTGACCTGTTGTCAGTAAAGTATTCACTCCAAACAGGGGTTCATGAGATTATTGGAGCTATGGTTATTCTCCTATGGTATTATATCAAACAACATCTAGTTTTGG